>BRDA01001646.1:26913-70084 GCA_036984385.1 Crenuchus spilurus | reverse complement strand
CATTTCACTGTGTAACGTTAGGTAAACAAAAGAAAGTGACAACTAGTCTTACCGAATATCGAGTATTTTTATTTTACCACTGTATACTGTTTGATACTCAATGTGACATTCTGGATTTTTTATTTTTATGAGCTATAAGCCATTCTGATCAACAGTGAAAGAAAACAAATGGATTGCAATGTGTCACTTTACATGTAAAGTTATGAACAAGAATAAACTTTTTCATGATTTTCATTTTTTTATATGCCACTGTAATTCAGATAAGCTTGCAAAGTCAGATCACTGGCTGAATGCCTGCCTTTCATTGCATAGGAGAAAGTGTGTAGTTTTCATCAGAAGAGTGCCTTCAAATATCAAAACTGTGGAAAGAGAAACAGGTTGACTTTCACAGTTTAAAAGGACAGGTCAAAAGTAGGCTGAAGTGGCTAAATAATAGGAAACACTAATGTTGTTGGTTAGCATGACATGACATGATACCAACACTTGACATTAGCTTTCATTCATGGTCACATCAACACTATTTTGTTGAATTGTTCTAACGGCAACGGCACTGCAGGCACACACCAGAATGGGGAAGGCTAAAGAGCAGCATGGGAAAGCAGTGGAGAGGAGACAGGACAGGGTATGAGACAGAAGATTAAACACAGAGAGAGAAGCTCTTACCTGTACCGCTCATTGGGTAGTAGGTGGGGGAAGGTGAAAAGACCTGTGCAGCAAAGTCTTCAAACATTAAGTTTTCCTTGTGGTTCAAAATGATGGCCTCCAGATAGAGAGCCCGCTCCTCATAGCTGGGAGAGATGTCATTAAGGAAAACACTGGAATGCTAAATCCATCATACAGTATATCCATCAATAGTGGGATATTTAAACTTATAAATTTCTTATATTATGAACAGCAAAAATGCAAGACATTCTGATTAGGGCTATTTAGATAATATTCTATGCACTAATTAAAAAAATAATGCTAAGGCTGTCTTAGGAAGACGTATCTCCGTGCAAAGTATAAAGCTATAAAGTACAGAAAGTGCAGATAAGCTTTGATGTACTAGTGCATCTCCAAAATTAGAATACCATGAAAAAGTTAATATGTGTTCAATTAAAGCTAATTTGAAGTTTTATTTAAAGCTGTCACATCTGGATTTCTAAATTTTATGAGCTATAAGCCAAGCTGATCAACAGTAAAACAAAAGGGTTTGAAATACCACTTTATGTATAATGAATATAAAACACCTTTTACAATTAAATTATGAACAACCGTTCACCTTTTCATGATATTCTACATTTTTTTAGATGCAACACTAAAGAACAATTTAATCAAACATTTAATTGGTCATCTTTTAATTGGACAACTCCCTGTAGATTCTCTGCAGATGTTCAAATTAGATTTACATTTTAAATTAGAATGTTCAAATTAATTGCATTTTTTTGGACTATACTTAACCATTTAATATTCTGCTCAATTATTTGGAAGAGCACATTTGAGTCACTATATCTTCTTGAAGAAGTCATCGAACTTACCACAATGTGGTTGTGCCATCTCTACCAATTGGTAGAGGTATGGTATGCTAAAAAACATGCACTAGAGGTCACTAGAAATGCAACATTTTCTTGTTTGAATGGAAGTCAGAGGTACTTCATAGCCATACCATAAGGAATAAACTGGATCAAATGCTGAAAAACTATTTAGAACTGTTGCACCACTACACAGATGAGTGTGGTATTTAAAAAGTTAACAAAATTAGTCTGTTATCGCACAGTTTTGTATTTGTAGTTTAGTTTATGTTGCAGTTTTATAATTTTACCATAGAATGCCATTTCATTGTATGTTTTAAGTGTACATTTAAAAAACTGTGATAAAAAAAAAAAAAAACACTTTAATTCTTGCCCCACCCCAACTCCACTAAAAAAATAATAATTAAATTTCTTCTTTTTTGAATAGGATATTACAGGTTTAAAACTGTGTATATGATGCTCTTAAAAATTTAAGGATCAGTTTCACAGAGAGGAGTTAAGCCTAGCCCTGGACTAAACATTATTTTGAACAAAGATGATCTATTAACAGGAAAGTATAGTCCAAGGTTTAATCCATGTCCAAGAAATTAGCCCAAAATCTTGGACCTGTCAACTCCATTTCAGCCCTCTCCTCTCAGCAGCTACAGTATTGTCTCTGACCTTTCACAGTGGGAACTGACAGCATTAGAAATTCTAAGCAGTGTGTACACTCAGCTGGCACTGGCCCACTTGAGGATAGCTTTGTCCAGCCGTGTTAAAAGAACAGCACAAATAAAAACTAATTGCTGGTCTTTGGCACTACTTTCTTATGAAATTACATCATCTCATTCCAAAAGTAAAAGAGGTAAAGACTAAGACTATGATGTGTTAGTAAATTCTGTGTCAGAATAATATGTGTGGGTTTTTTCCCCACTTCTAGTCTAGAACAGCAGGGCAGAACATGAAGCAGAACAGAGAAAGAGAGCAAGACAGAGAGAGACTCTTGTTTTCTGCTAATGAAATTTAATCAAGCTCTTGCAGCCACTGGTCTCGGAGTCATTCCAGACATGAAGCGAGTGCCTACATTTACAGCACAAGAGACAGTTAACCGTCCAAACAAATGGAGGAGCAGGTGTTTCTGCTGGGCCGCAACATGAACTGCTACCGCACTTGGACTACATGCTTCATCATCCTTCATGCACTCTCAACTCTTACTCAAGCCTAACAAAAAATTACATTATCGCAGTATTATATAGTAACCAAAAATGACTTTAATACAAATTAAGGCATAAAAAGAAAAAGGTTTAACGCTGTAACTCTGAGTGAAAAATATACTTCATGAAGACATTTTTTATGACAGAAAAAGTGATGCACTGAATTTAATTGATGCAAATGAGTAGGGGAATGCAGCTTACAAATGAATGTGTAGTAAAACAAATTTTACTTATAGTTAAACAAGCCCAAGTAGAACATATTTTGTCTTTCATAGCATCATCTGTGAACTGCAACTATAAAATAGCCCCATTCTGAAACACATAAAAAAAACTTAAGAGCTAGTCACTATAAATTAGTCTCAGCATCTCAGCATGGTGGGGTTACCACTAACCCTCCCACTCATGACAGAAGTCCACATGCACCCCATATGAATTCAGAAAAAGTTACCAGAGATTAAATGAATTCAGATTCATTGGAAATGCTATTGATGCTAAGTAACTAAAACAGTTTTATGATGTTAAACTTGTTAAAATAAAATATTTGACAACGTGTCTTATTATTTATCCTGATGCATATATACACAGATGTGCACTGAAATTATTTATTTATTTAATCTGTAACAATTATCGTCATCGTCACTGTTTTAATGTAGGTTTAATTAAAGTTGGAACAGGCAAAATGCACAAGCAGTGTCATGTTTAAACAAGTTAAAGCTTTGAGAGTATTTTAATATACACTGCTCAAAAAAATAAAGGGAACACTTAAACAACACAATGTAACTCCAAGTCAACCACACTTCTGTCAAACCAACCTGTCCAGTTAGGAAGCAACACTGACTGTGAATCAATTTTACCTGCTGTTGTGCAAATAGAACAGACAACAGGCAGAAATGAGAGGCAATTAGTAAGACAACCCCTATACAGGAGTGGTTCTCCTGTTTTCTCTGTTCTCATCCTTTCTGGCTGATGTTTTGGTCACTTTTGCATTTTGTCAGTTCTCTCACCATAGAGGTAGCATGAGACGATGTCTACAATATTAGGAGACAGGCCAGTAAACCAGGAGACATGGAGGAGGCCGTAGGAGGGCAACAACCCAGCAGCAGGACCGCTACCTCCTCCTTTGTGCAAGGAGGAACAGGAGGAGCAGAGCCAGAGCCCTGCAAAATGACCTCCAGCAGGCCACTAATATCCATGTTTTTGCTCAAACTGTCAGAAACAGAATCCATGAGGGTGGTATGAGATTTTGAGTATGATTCCAAATCCAGACCTCCAAGGGGGAATAATTTTGATTTACATTGATCATTTTTATGTTGTTTTATTCTCAATGCATTCCACTATGTAATAAATAAAGATTTTCAACTAGAATATTTTATTCATTGAGATCTAGGATGTGTTATTTTAGTGTTCCCTTTATTTTTTGGAGCAGTGTATTTATTAGTAAGCGGATACATCAGTAATGTAAACATACCACCCACACTGAATGGTACAGTATAAATAAGCATGGGCATGTGTGCATATGTGCAAAGTAAAGTCAGTGGCTGTTACTAGATGGTGCTGATGACTCTGTACTCTAATGACTGTGCCGCTGAAGTGCAAGCTGGGGCTGTCCACACGCCTGCCTGCTGAATTTCTGAAGGGCCCCACTGATGCCATTCCCAACTCATTAGGGAGGCTGCTTATGCCGCCAGGAGCTAGGCTGTTGCCAGGGACCGTGCACTCCATCATGACCATGCTGCCTGTCACACACCCCTCAGAGTGTGCGAGTGTGTATGGGTGCGTATTGTGTGTGCGCGCGCGCCACGTGCCGGCGCAGCAGGAGCTGAGGCAGCCGTGACAAATTGTTGAAAAGGTCCGTCTGAACCCAGCACTGACAAGCACCTGAGCCTGAGGGCTGGACACAGGGAGAGAGCAATCTGCTCCACTCCTGCTCTCTTTCTTTCTCCATCCCTCCATCACCACGCAGAGAGAAGGGGGAGGAAGGGGGGGGGCATGGGGAATAAAAACTGCCAGAGTTTTGCAAGAAAAAAAAAAAAAACACCACATCCAATATTATCTTTGAATAAGCCTACAACAGCACAGCCATGACCAGCTGAGCCTTAGCATGAAAACTGAACTGTCTACTTCTGCATCTCACTTTTGAGCAGACTTTTAAAAGGAGTTCTAAAAAAACACGGCCGGCTTTAGCTGCTATGGTAACTTGGGTGCATTACAGTAATGGGTCAATTCATTTTACTAGGAATGATAAGATGAGAAGAGTCAGATAATGCAAACAAAGCTAGACTCGAGTTGGAAAATGGTCAATTAAGCAGAAACGAGAAATCAAAGAAAGAAAACTGCAGAACAAAAAAAATTGAAAGAGTAATAAAAAGAAAAGTAGGGAATGCGAATCGGAATAAGGCACAGGGATAATAACCCTGATCTCACTAGGTCAACACAGCCATATGGTGCTCCATTATGGGCTATGCAGATGACTCAAGCGTGGCTCTGCTATTGAGATTCCTAAAACAAATATTGACTTGAGCCAGAAGCACTAGTGGGCTGCAGCTCCCAAACAGCACTCTGCTTCCTGTCTGCTCCTCTGCATTTCAGAGGCGAAGCCACATAATGAATATGAGAAGCACAGACAACCTATAACAAGCAGTAAAGAAATTCAGTTGGTAACAAGTGAACAAACAAGTTATTACACCAAATTGGGTTCAAACGTAAGCCCTTCTTGATGCTTTTTGGAGTCACTCCACTCTCCCTCTATGGCTCTGTATCACTCTAATTGCTCTGTGTTGGGTACAGAGTGTTCTGTTGAATACATGCGTTGAGCTCATGAGAAGTGGACGCTGGCTGTGTGGATTAATTCAATAAAGTGGAGGACAGTGACGCAGGCTAGAGAGCACCAGTCAGTACACCAACCTGCATCTGATGTTATCTGTGAGAGAAGCAACCAACCAGTGGCTCAGAATCAACAGCAAACAGTAGCAGCTGGCAGTACGCAACATATAACACGCCGTAGCTTGACACTCTGAATTTGCATACAAATTTCAACCGTAAACCAAGAGAGCCGAGAGCTATTTGTAGCTCAGCATGCTTCTAAAAGCTAATACAGGCACCGCAGGACTAAAAAAGACAACAGAAGGTTTGGGATTTACCAATGCGCTGTAATCTAAGTCATCCTTAAAAGCACCTGTGGTGGAGAAACTCATTTCCCATATCAGCTAGTAACTAAGCAAGGTGTGAGCAGGGAATTTCCAAAAGCATCCGCGGCTGCGGCGCAACACCTCCTCCGCATTTCCATATGGAATGTTCCAGAGGCAGAAATGAAATGCCCTTGAGTGAAGCATGGACAGCCACAGCCATGGTGACAAGAGCACAAATTTAAAACCACCCTGCCATGTAAAATAATGCGATGACCTCACTCGAGCACAGGTCAGCCTGTGGGGAGATGAGAAACGAGGGGGAAGGAAAAAGGACAGAAAGGAAACACAATGGCACTGTTACAGAAGAGGGAGAAAAACAGGCAGCTTAAATCCACTTAACGGAGAAAAACGTCCTCTAAGCATTTTGCAGAAGGGCTTTAACAGATAATGCTCTTTTTTGCTCTTGGCAGGCCCTTTGCCACCCTGTGGTGCACCAGGTGACAAAGGGAAGGCATTAAGAATCAGATAAAGAAGAAGGCTAGGGAACAATGCTGACTCATCCAGAGATAGGCACAAACAAATACAGCGACATCTGGTTAAATTAATATAGGATACGGCAGAAACCTACGGCATATTACACTTCAGTACAGCAACGAATGGACAACTGAAAAGTTTAGCATGACTGTAGTATTACGCGGTAAGGTGGACTTTCAAATAAATGCAATAAAAGACATACAGGTGATCTAAATGTTTTGTCTTTGATAAGTCATAATAGCTTCCGTGCAGAAAAGTTGAGAATGTGTTTGTGCTGCTGACCTGGTTGTGCTATTAATAAGGACCAGAGGTGCAAGGCCTTTTATGTGTTTTATTGTGCACTCGTGCATAACAGAGTGTGTGTGTGTGTGAGTGCATAAGAGTTAAGACTGTGTGGGTGTATAACTGTGAGACTAAGAGTGTGTGGTGTTGTCCAGATGGTTAGGGGTGGCCAGTAGGGAATTGAGAGGTCAATCAGTTTGGCGGATCAAAGCCAAGGTCAGGTGGCAGTGGTGGCCATGTTCAAGGTGCATGGGGATTCAAAGGGGACTGCAGAGGGACTTGCAGGGGGACTCAGATGGCCTCTCATTAGCAGTCCGCTCAGGCCCCAGATCCCCGGGACAGACTTCTGAGCCCAGCCCACCCTAGAACTCCTCCCTTCTGTTCCCCTCTCACACTCATCAACAATAGAGCTTACCCCACTGGAGACCTGGGCCTGGGTACAAGCCCATCGACATAGGGTCACAAAGCCAGCTAGACAATACACATAAATCTGTCATTAAGGCATATGCATGAAAAAATGCTATCTCTGTTGATAAAGGCAACAAAAATGATTAAAAGTAAAACTTCTCAACAATACATAATTAGTGAAATTAAATCAGCAAATCAATCTTTCTTCTTTCTTTTTTTAAAATAATTTTTTAAATATTAAATCACTAAAAATGAATGTCTGGCCTGTTTGACAAAATAGTCAAAATAGCCACTCAGTCTACTCCTGAAATTTTTTTATTTATTTATTTTTTAAACTATTTTTGCACATAATCATGTTTAACTTGATATACTGTATATATAGATAACCTATTTATTTATTCTTCTATTTATTTTACCATACACCTTGCACTGCAATTTCTTTGTTCTTGTAAAAGTGACAATGACAATATCTATCTATCTATCTATCTATCTATCTATCTATCTATCTATCTATCTATCTGTCTACTTAAGACAGTTGACAGAAAAATACCCAGCAGTATATAGAGGAATGAAGAGAAGAGGATTCAGTGAAAATACAGGGATTAAAACAAGGGTCAGCCAGCACACACAAGGGAAAAGCTTTGCAGTGCTTGTTCAGGATAACCACATATAAAAGACGAGGTCTGGTCAAAGTAGAGTCTGTAATTGAAACAGAAAGGGCCTCTGGAGCAATAGCCTGAGGGATTGTGGTCAGTTATGGCCTTCTGAGTTTTGTACTCTGTCTCTTTCCTGTTAAAACCAATTCATTATATTATCAGTATGTGTGTAATATGCAGCTAAATGACACATTTCATATTATCTATATATTGTTTTTTGCATGTTGTATTCAGATTTCATTTCATCAACAACCTCATGTGTATCATTACACGGTATTTCAACTTGTGTTAATAAAAATGCATAATAATTAAGGGCATCATGAGGGAAATGCCTGCTTAATAAGATTTCCTTATTCTTTATTTTTTACTTAATATTCACCAAAAATGCTGTTAAAAAGAAAAAGAAAATTACATAACTAGTTCTATTACATAACAGAAAAACTCACAATAACAACTGCACATTCAAACAGCGCATTTCACTGTAAAGTGTATTACTTCGTAAAACTTTGTCAAAGACTACTAATAAAACCTTCAAACAGTGCACTTGTGCTCTGAATGCACAGATAGATTAGCAAATGCTTAGCAAAGAGAAGCAGCTCCACATTACAAGTGCATGCTTTTCAAATCAGCATGCTAACCTGGTGTTGACCAAATGCCCCGTCTATCCTGACACAAAAGCAACTCCTAAGTCCAAAATTTGAATATGCCTGAAATTCTGGAAAACAAGGAATCTCTCATAAATGAGATTATAATTCATTGCAATGCAGGAATTCTAAATAAATTCAATGACTGAACTGTTACGCCTCTACATTTACTGAAGATAAAAGGACAAGGAAAATCCTTCACTTTCATTGAAGCCAGTACAACAAGCAAAGCCAAGGTTAACAACACATTTCCTTTGCCTTCTCTCTGGCAGTTACTGAATGGGCTCTTATGTGAAGAGTGAGAAGTTGAAGAAGAAGTGGAGAGTGGCCGTGCATGCTCGACCTCCACTCCAGCCAAGCACCAGCCATTAACCTCGGCCAATCACACTGACCTTGCTGTCCGGCCATGGAAGAGGATAATTGGCCAGTTTAGAGTAACAGGGAGGAAAAAAAGCCCAAGCTCTTTTGGGATACTAGCTAGGCAGGCATGCCACGCATCCACACATACCAAATGGAATACTTTGCATAATCATTAAGGATGCCAGGCACATTTTTCCTGTACTTTGGCTTCTAATGAGGTGGTAAAGCAGAGTGTGGATTTGAAGAGACAAGCACTGGACGATGTTGTGCACTGTGAGCAAACAGTATACTCCAGCTATAAAACTGCAAAACATGTGAAGATGTAAAGATGTAATGCATATATGATGTACTCTAAAAATTCACAGACAAACATATCTTATGAAACTTTCAGAAAACTACAATGCCTTCTCAAAAAAAAAAAACATTTGTGTCCATAGTTTAATTTAAAAAAAGTAAACTGTCATATTTTATACATGTATTTATTACACATAAAGTGACATTTCAAGCCTTTTTAGGACTGTCAAATGAAAAATAATAATCACAATTAATTTAGTATTTCATGTATTTAATCGCAATTAATTGTGAGTGATTCCGCCACCTGCCACTAGGAGTCAATAGTGAGCGCGAGTGAGTGCAGATATCACTGCTGACACAGCGGAAGAGGTAGTGCAGCGCTGTGTAAACACACGTCTCAATCATTTTCTAAACTTTTTGAAATGGAGTAAGAAATAAAGCTTTTTGGACAGGATTTTCTGCCCTGCACGTGAAAGAGGAAAGCGTGGTGAAAAAGGTACACGTCACTGATGAAGACTGTCTGATCTTTAATGTAAATGCACTTAATAAAACAGTTTAATTCTTTACATTCTCTTTTATTATGTATTATTATTGTTTTTATACATTACTTCTTATTAAAACTATTTGGTGTATATTAGGGTGGTTTTTGAGAGGACTGAAATGTATTAATAGCATTTCAATTCGTTGTAATGTTGAAATTTAATTTGATTTATGAGCAAATTGAGTTACGAGCTCCGTCACAGAACAAATTCAACTCATTAGTCAAGGTTCCACTGTCTAGTGAAAAATATCAATAAAGATTATTTTAAAAAGCCAAATGCACAAGCCTTGCGTCATCATTTGCGCAGCACTCAATGCCGAAAGTATAAAGCAGCCTTTACACCTCTACTCTTAATGATGCCTGTCACTACCCGATTTGAACAGGGAACCGAATTTGGACTATGCATACACATAGGCATAGTCATTTCCGAATACAGTTTTACTACGTGAATTGAATCAGAGTCGCTGGTGAAAGATTTTTTTTTTTTGCGTTTTACCATTTTATTAAAGTTATGTTTAATTGTGTGTTAAAAAGAAATAATTTGCATTTTATTACACTTTGCAGGATTACTTACTTAAAGGGTGAATTGAAATCCACCGTGCGGTGCAGATCCTGGTTCTTTTAGCAACAGCAGGGTTGCCAGGTTCTCAAAAACATATCTGTACAATCTGACACCATCCTAAAATTTAGAGCATGTGTGTGACCCCACCAGGGAAAACCAGGTCAAAGTCATTTTTTTTTCAAAATTTGTTTTTTTCAAAACAACGTTTTTGTGAATTTAAGTTTTGTTTTTGATCAAAATATGTACTCCGATAGATATCTGAGACTATTATCTTTCATTTAGAGCAATAATACAGAGTGGCTAAGTTTTGTCGCTAATGTGAGTGACACAATATTGACGCGATACCTCAATAAGTTGCCCAGTGACTTTGGCCTGGTTTTCCCTGGCGGGGTCACATATAAGAAATATGAACATATATTTAGCTAAGTACCTCTAACTGTGCAGTCATATTAACTTCTCACATGACCCGTTTCATTATGATCTCATAAAAACCTATCAGAAAAAAGCTGTACAATTATGCAAGACTGAGAATGTCAAAACTCAAAAAACATCAGTTAATAAGGCATTCAGTGGATTTCAGCAATGATGGTTTATACAACACTTTTACATGCGAGATCTTTGAACCTTTTACAAAAAAGAACACGGCATATAAAAGCATGTTTATGGAGGGTGAAAGCAAGTGGAGGTCAAATATGGAAGTGAAAAAGGCAGGCAGAAAGAAAGAGAAAGAATGAGATAGATAGGCATTATGGGATCACATCCTCAACGTTGGACTATATGCCAGTTTGTCAGTGATGGTAGCCCATGGGACAGCAGGTGTTGATTGGTGAATTTCTGGGCCACTGCTGCAAGGGTACCTGTTGTCACGCCATTGGACTGAGGCGCGAAGCTCGTCCCAGCGGAAAAAACCCAGAGGAGGTGTGAGGTGATTATAGGATGGAAAGGGGACAGAGAGGGAGAAACAGAATGACAGTGTAAGAAATGAATGAAAAGAAAAAAAAGAGAATAAAAGAATGAAGGAAATAGATTAAAAGAGAATGACCGCAAGTGATGATGGTGTGAACGTCATCGCTCTTCGGCAGTTGTCTTATGATAAGTAATGTTGACTCGAGAGATATGTACGTGTGTGTCTTTACACACACTTGCACTAATTAAGCCCTGTTCAGAGGGGCAGGAGGCCTGGGAGGAGGGGTGGGGGTGAGGGTAAGGACAGGTTAATTGAACCTCCAGGGGGACATTCTCTCAAGGGGATCTCCTTTGCATCTCACCTCACCAGCATCCGTCTGAAAGCCAGACGCAAAGAAATGGAATTATGAGCATGACATCACTGCCAGCACAGATTCCCACAAAGACCCGACAGACTGGGTTGGCATAAACACAGATTTATAACACTTTTAAATCAAACGTCTGCCATGTGGTGAGTTCAACACATAACGTTAGCACTACCAATGGCGCACTAACTATTGATCTGATTCGGGGTGCAAAGGAAAGGGCTTGTCAGAACAGACCGAGAATGGAAAAGGTCAACAGGTTGCACCACACTGATAGCGCCATTGAAGGGACCTGGAAAGTGCTGATATACTGCATCCTAAAGGAGTGGATGATCAAAGAAATGTGTGTCATGACTAAGCAACCTTCACTAGGATCAAGTGGCACTGCACTGTTATTCAGTTTCCTCTTTGAAGGCAATATTTTGTCCATGTTGTATCACAACCTTGTGCTCAAACGCAGGCTGCCTTTTACACTTTGTAAACATTTCTTGACCAACTGACCATCACAGACATCACTGAACTGTAGGGATGAGCGAGTACACCACTATCTGTATCTGTTCAACTATCTAAATTACAGTATCTGTATCTGTACTCGGAGTGGGTGGGGCCTAAACCGGAATTGGGCGTGGTTTAACCGGAAGTGGGTGTGGCTTGAATCAGCACATTATTTTAAGTCTGAAATTGATATAAATTGATCAGACGTTGCTATATGTATTGTTTATTTGAAAACTATTTACAGAACAGCTTCAAAATTGAGATTCAAACCAATGTTTTTAATCACAAAAGTAAGAGAACTATTTACTATTCATGAACAAGAGTTGTCATACTCAACACAACTTCCTTTTTTATGATCAAACTGATTTTTTTCTCTCAATTATTTATTTATTTTTACTACTTAACGTTCTTGGCATTTTTGTCCACACAAAGTTAAAACAATATCGATTAAGGTGTGTGTGTGTGTACCTGTCACACACACAGAGAGCGTTGTAGGGAGGGGCGGGCGCTCTTTGTAACTGGCTAATCATAGATTGTGAAGACAGTCAGTTACCCAATGAGGATTTTCCTTCAGCACGAGCACGGATATTGACGAGTTTTACTCGTATCGTGATCGTACTCTTCACAAATGCTTTATCCGTACCGGATACTCGTCTGAAACAAGTACCCGTCTCAACCCTAATGAGCTGATGTCATTATATCAACACACATTAAGAACATTTATCCTTCTCCTATAAGGTTATGTCGGCAGTAAGATCAAAGCAGATTTCTCTCCTTAACCCAACTGAGGCAAAAATACTGAGAGCATTACAACAGGCCATGTAAAGATACAGTTCTTTAAAATATAATTAGATTTAATGACAAACATCTTTCATCCGCTGTGGGAAAGTAGTTTTTAGAAAAAAGGTCTTATAAGATGTGTACAGGGCACCCATTGGTACCATTCTTTATGATGCTGAACTTCAGTTTAGTTACACAAGATTTGCTTCCAATAAGGGCATTGTCTCCTTTGCATTCAGATGAGATAGGGAACAGTCTCACCGCTCCTTTACAACAGCCTTGTACTGACAAGAGCAAAGCAGGGCCTTAGATGTGGGACACAATGGGGAAATAATTAGGCAAACAAGCCGACACTATAAAAGGCAATCGGCAGTAACCAATGCATTAAGAGGAAGTTATAACAAGATGGATCCATCAATGGCGGTCGCGTCTCAAGTCAGGGGTGGGCAGTGCAGATCTCTGAAGAGCTCTTTTATATTAGACACTCGGCTCCTCGGGATAAAAAGCTTCACCATTCACAACACTCTCTTCATTAAAACAATGGGATTAATTCATGAGCAATTGCATGCACTGAATATTGAATAATGAGCTTAATATGAACTTCTCAATAGACCCAGGATGACGGAGAGTTTTGGGGTTTTATATGCTGTGAAAGCTGAAAGCCAAAAATGACTAAATGTGAAAATATAGCCTCTTTATGATGCCCAAAGAATACATCATCCTTAGAAAAGTGAAAGCAACACCTACAATAAGTGAGGGAGCCATGGTGCTGAAGACAGCTCCATAGTGAAGCTAATGTAAGTGAGTGCTCAGAGACAGGGCCTGTATCAGTGATACAAAAATATGAACAGAGCCTCCAGCCTCAGCAAAGCAGGCCCAAAATGCAAAGCCAAGATAGATGACAATCCACTAATCCTCCAGCTTGTGGATGAAAGGACTTGGCTTAGTGTCAAAACAGAGAGGGCCAGTCCTACCTGAACAGATTAGAAGTGAGGAAAAAGCGAGAATACATTACATGGGAGAAAGGGAAAAAAGAAGCCAGAAAAATGGACTTTCGGTTTGGCAACAGCTTTTCTTCCCCTTCATCTTCTTTTCTTTCTTAATCCTCGCCTCGAGGCGTTCTGTGCAGTCAAGCGCACTATTACGCGGCAACAATTAGCCAGACTGTGGAAGCTGGCACCTGGTCCAAGGCATTCAGAGGCTTTCAGCAGCAGCTGACTGTACAGTCCCCCCCCACCAGGTGGTCCTGCTTCAATGACATTAGCTAGTCATTCCAGTCACTTCAGGGTTAATCAAGAGTCCGTCCAAGCCCGGTCCGCCTGTGTGGAGCCCATTCAGGCAGCCACAGACACCGGGTCCTTAAATGGGCCAACCAGACAATGAACTTTTCCAACTGCACATAAAGAGAGTTAAAAAGACAGCTGATAATTTGAGAATGTTGCTTGTAGACTAGCCAAGCTTTCTGAACAAAGATTAAATTCAATACAACTCCTCAGCAGCAAGCACTGGAAGACCTATAGCGCTTTGCCTCTTAGCTACGAACAGTAGCTTGACTCAAACAATGATAACTTTTTGCAGTATAATGTCATCGGTTACAGTGGTACCCTAAAAGCAGCTTCAGGGAAGTCTTGGCTCAGCTAGGATGCTGACTGGTTGATTAAATCTGTTTGTCAGCATTGCTTAGAATCCTTCCAATAATAGAACCTTTTACAAAGAGATAACGCAGATGGAGGATATGGAAGAGTAAATAGAGTTAAGAGAAGAGGAAAGACTCTCTGCCTGTCCTGAAGGAAGGAACAATCTTTTAGGTGCAAGACAAAAATAAGTGGGGGTTGCTGCTTTACACACTACTCTGAAGATTCTCACAAAGCCTATGTATCCTCAGCTTAGTGCTCTGTGCGTAGAGCATGAATAACATAATCTGAATAACAATAGCTATAGATTTGTACAGACTCTCAATACTAATTAGGGGCTATATGCACTGTTTGTACCAAAGGCGTGTGCATTGAAATGAGATGCTAAGTGCCTTTATTTCAGCAACAAATTGGACGTCTGGCAAGCCAAAGAGGGAACTGAAAGAGAGCCTTTAACACTGGTTACAGATGTAGTTCCAAAACAGTGTACCAAGATGCTATGATTTCAAACATAGGGTGGTGTCTCTGGCACATGAAAAATGCTTTCAAAGAAAAATTGATCAATTTATCAAATAGATATCAAATTACTCATTTTGTACGAGGTTTAAGTATGAGAGCAACGTCTATATGTCAACTTGCACACAGATTACATATCGCCAGTAGTCAAATAAACCACCAAGAAAATCTGTAATGCACTGTAGTCTAGTCGTCCATTGCAGTCTTCTACTTCAGAATGTAAAGAACCTCCATTTCCACATCAAAGGCCACCTCTGGTGTGGAGGAGGGCTGGACAAAAGCATGATGCACACTTTTATGTTGTGTTGCTGTTTTCTGTTGTTGTTTTGTTTATCCTTCAATGCGGAGGATTCTATTTTGTGCAAAGATGCAAATGGCGAGCACAAGGACATCCTTTAGCAGGGCACAATCACATCCAGCTTGTGGAGGAGCTGTCGCTGCCTTTGAACTCTTTAAAGAGCTATTAATGCAGAACTTATAAATAATCAACTAATTCCTCTTTTAAGATGTTCAACAATGGCCCACAGGAAACTGAGAGGGCCATAGTGTTTAAACAAACAACCCTTGCTGACCTGAAGCTGCAATAAAAAAAATCTGCTGCTCAGTCTTCAAGCAGAGCCATCAGAAGGAATTACTTTGGTAAAGTGAAAGGGTACCAAAAGAGATAAAGGATGCATGTGTAAAACCTCTCTAATAGAGTCCTGAAATTAGCAAATTATACTGAAGTGCTGCATACAGCCTGCACTCCTGGAAACAAAAGACATACGATAAACAAAACACTGGGATATTTTGCTTAATTCAATTAAATAATGTTACCCTAACCTTTAAGATGGAATGCTATCAACGGACTTGGAGGATTACCATGCCAAAACAATCCAAATGTAAGACACTGAATTCACAAACAGCCAGAGAAAACACTAGCACTCCCAAAGCCACTTCATGTCAGGAATAATAACAAGTATGGGTAACACGTAGTGCTGGGCGATAAAACGATATTGATTTTTTTCACGATAAGTTTTCCCTTGATGACGATGATAAGCGGTGACAATAGAATTCGATAAGCATTAACGTTCGTTTCCATTTCGCGTCTAAGCAGCTTGACGGTGAATTCAGATATGATACTGTTGCTCCTCCTCACCAGCGTTGCCAAAATGCACTGTTGTGTTTAAGACAAGCGTGTGATTGGGGGAGAGCGTAGTGGGGCCGGGTGAGAGAGCGTGAGGTCGCTGTGTGTGTGCATGTTTGTGTGAGAAGGAGAAGGAGGGGGCGCTCGTTTTGTGTGTGTCAGCCGAAGTGCTAGCATTAGCCTGTTAGCTTGGTTCTCTAGCCTGTTGTTATTTTGGAGTGGCTGCGGCGGACAGCAATCACTGTAAGTTTCAACAATAAAGTGATAACTGTAAACGTCTTTCTCGTCCAACCTTTCAACGCGTCCAGCCGGACGCTACAATATTATGTTCTGGCAATAAACATTTTAATATTTTAAATAGTAACATTTGATGTGTTTAGTCTGATGTTTTTAGAAAGATGTTGTTTAAAACTATGACAGTGTTAGAAAATTTAATATCATGATAATTATCGAGATTGATCAACATAGAAAAATTTATCGTGATAACATTTTGGTCCAGCTCTAGTAACACGTTATAATAACTTTCGTTAATAAGCCATTAACTAATGATTAATAACTGAACAAATCATTAGTTCATGAGAATTTGAACATGAACATTTGTTTATAAATGACAGTTCATGCAGTTACTAATGATTGTGTTCATTTTTGCAAATGTTAACAAACCATTAGTAAATCATTTAATGAAATTATCATGATCTGATGACTTGTTCACAGTAATTAATCATTAGTTAATGAGCTATTAATGAAAGTTATTATAATGTGTTACAAGTATGACTTCAGTCTTTGCAATCATGGTTTAGAGCAACTTAGCATCCTCTTTGCACAAAGCTAAAGTATTAACATGCATATAAAAAGTTATATAAAAATACACAGAATACATGACTTGCAGTCAGTCTTACCTCTCAAAAAGCATCTTTATAAAAATGTGATTAAAGAAAGACAAACATTTCGAAGCACAATGCCGGTGGGTTACATGGCAGGTGACATTTTTGTGACATTTCGAGCTAGAATTGGATATGTGTAGGATATGAGAGGATAAGCGAGGGGAGCCGTGTTCTATTCAGGCCCAGCCTGGTGGGGCAGGGCCCAGACGCCTGGCTGGGACTGGGGAGATTGAATGGTAATCAGCACAGTACTGATAATGAATGATTGAAGGCTCTTTCTCACCATTGGAGAATTTCAATATCACAAGAGCCCTAGAGGCAGGATTCTTATCAGCCCAGGCCTCAGACAAAGGAATCCACAGAATGGGAAATGCGCTTAAACACAGGCCAGCCGTGAATGACCAGGCCGATTAGCAGGAGGAAAATTCACAGATGCAATGGAGAAGACACACATGCACGTGCACACGCAAGCCTAGGGACACTAGAGGTTTCTAAAGAAGCGTTTGGGAGTACGCATCATGCGGAGAATACCTCTGGTGCTTCGGGCAATTTCATACTGATGAGCAAGAAACAAAACATGACAAAACAAAGCAACAGGGCTACAGTCTTACACTCACACACACTGCAACTACATTCACACACATGCAAACATCCTCTCATACATTCAAATGCTCCTACACTAAAATGCTGAAGCTTGCCAGATCTGCTCATTATCACTCCCCTTTAAGCAGCAACAGACAAAAAGAGAGAGAGACAAAACCCATACAAAACTAATCAATGTGAACACCTCCATTATGTTCATGGGAGAAAGACAGCAAGTGCAACATCCATTTGGATAACCTGAGTGGGCTAACGGCTTTCTCCCTGTGTTAGCAGTCTGGTGAGGGAGGAGAAAGAAAGTTCATTAATTAAACAAGGCTTGGGCAGACAGATGGAACGGCTAGCTGGATGCTAATTACTCTGAGAAGACAAGCAGGTTTAACACTCCTCCACGCTTGCTCTGCCATCAATCACAATTAGCAAGGCCCCTAAACATTCACCTAGCTCAGTCAGCCTAAAACAACCAAAGGAGCGTGCAAGTGTATGTTTGGTTGTCCTCGGACTTCTTGCTTTAGTCAGAGAAGCATCATGTTGTGAATTTACTATTAAGCCATACGGGGAGATTGCTATTAAAACTCTTCTTTAAGACTATAATATTAGCCCTTTATGACAAAGAAACATAAAAGGAGTGTACCCATCTGACATTTTCTGTGGAAAATAAAAACTTTTAAAATATAAAACTTAAAAAACAAATTTTTTTTTGTCGATTTATTGATTTTCTCCATCAAATAATAACAATCTAAGTCATAGAGAGTGCAATGTTTTACAATAACACCACAAAAGAGCCATTGGTAGTTTCATGTCCTATTATACTGATACTATTACTTCTCTTCTATAATATACACATAGCAGCCCTCAAACTAAGGCTAGTGTGAATTAGCAGGAACATCCTTCATGCTTAAGAGGTGATTAAGTAACGTTTTCCCCGCTCTGCTCCGTGTCACTCCTGAGGGAGCAGTAATAATGGAGTGAGCTCAGGGTAACTCTACACCTCTCCATGTCTACAGAATATCCCCCATACCGGGGGATCCCACCAAGAACTGGCAACGTCTCAGCCATTCACAACACTACCAGAACACAGACAGCTGTCAGACACAAATGCCTAGGAGTTCTCTGCTTTTGGGGAGGAGCCAGTGGATTGGGTGGGGTTCAAGTTTAAAGACACATGACTCCAAATCAACAGAATTGGATAAAAAGCATTGGCTTGAGCTGGCTTTGTTTGAATACAGATTATGTGATTAGGGGCTGATGTCTTCTAAATAATAAGTCATATTTAGAGTAAATTTCTAATCTAACATTCATAAGGGGGTAGGATAACACTTATGGAAATCAGGCCTTGCTAGCGCTAACAATGTGGTAGAAGATCACATGATTTGGCCAAAAAGCTGCTCTAGGTCTAGAGAAAATGAAAAACAAATTAAAAGCACGGAAGTACACACACAAACACACACACTTCTATTGTATCTGCCACCTGTTTTTCCATCATCAATTTCTCTGCTGTCACCAACTTATTTACAAACTTGTTCACTACCTGTGTTTAAGCTGGTGTTACCCACAAGAAAGAGTCGCCCCAGGGGGTTTGAGTCTGTGTGTGTGTGTGTTGCCTTTGTTCCAGGCATCATGAGTAGAAGGAGGGGGGAGAGAGCAGTAATGCTATGAGTCATTCAGCATTAGAGGAGAGAGACAGAAAGAGAGAGAGAGAGAGAGAGAGAGAGAGAGAGAGAGAGAGAGGGAAGAGGGAGGGGAGAATACTTGTGCATTTTATATGAAGCAGCAGCTATACACCATATGCCATATGGGACTGACTTGACTCTCCAGACAGGGCTGGGCTTGACAGGCCTGTTCCTGAGAGCATGCCAGTGTGTGCTAGTGCGATTGTTTGAGGAGTCATCAGTGTAATATTGAATACAGTCACTGTTGTAACACAACTTTGGCTCTCCAAGACAGCAAATATAAGGGAGACTGGAGAAATATTCTTCAATCTGTGTTAACAAAATTTACAAAGAATAACAAGAGTTACTGATACAGCAATGACAGTATTCAGACTTCCATGATGGACTGTTGTGGGAAGGGAGGTAAATGTAATTTAATTGACTGAGCAGGTGCTTAGAGATACTGCATTTTTTTCCTAGAGCAAATGTGGAAAAAGAGTGTAATACGAAGAGGACAAAATGAGAGTTGGTGGGGGAGACCAAACACATTTGATATTGTACGGAGCCCCTGGGAACAGCTGGTGACTTGGGAGGAGCAGGGCAGCGGGCAGGAGGGGGAAATGGGGAGAGAAGCCAGTGTGCTGGAGTGAAAATGGGATTAGAGTCAGTGCACTATGATTGGGTGGGGGCACTGGACCCTCTCCTCACAGAGGCATGCATTAGATTTCATATGGACTGCAAGCATTCTAACCAAGCACTGTAGACCGAGGACGGTGCAGAACATAATGCAGAGGATCTTGCGCATTACACATGGGAAATAAATATTTAAATATTTATTTAACCCCATGTACAAACACCTGTTTATGTAGAGAGGAGGGAGATGTTTCATAGCAATGATGAGCTTAAACTGGGAAAAAAGTAATGCTCTGAATAAACTTGATTCAAATCTGGACATCACTTCCATATGAACAAAATGATAAAAAAGTGCTAATATTTGACACGTGCAAATGATGAACACACTCCAAACAAGATGGAATGTTTACATTTTTTTCTTTTAAAGAAGGACACTTAAGTCATTATTTATAGAGTCTGTAATTATTATTAGCAATAAAACTACACTTGTTTATGGAGACTGCAGCTATGATTAATTACATTATTAATTTTACAACTACTATAATAATAATGATGATAATAATAATGATAATAATTACATTATATGGATTATATTAGCGTATTGGGAAGTAGTAATACTAGTAATAATAATAATAATAATAATAATAAGGATAATAATAAGGATAATAATAATAATAATAATTATTATTATTATTATTATTATTACTAGTATTACTACTTCCCAATACGCTAATATAATCCAACAACAAAATCACAATTAAGAAAACTAACACTATCATTTCCAACAATAAGAGGACCATTGTGAAAGGTACTAAAATCCAGAAAGGCTGCCAAAAACATAATACTGTGTGCGCTGATGAAGAAAACGTTGCAAAAGAGACTAGAAAAGGTACTGCCATTTGGCAACAGTCCTCCTCCTCCTCCTCCTGATGTGGGCTAAAAGCTGGAACTCGCATGACTGGCGGCAGGCAGGAACAGATTACGGCTATTGATTGGTGCCTGGAGATGGATCTGACTGAAGAAGAGAGGAAGAGAGAGGGCGGAGCAGGGAGAGAGCAAGAGAGAGGGAGAGAGGGTAGGAAGCAAGCTAACTCCATCGATTCTGCTCAGCAGGGGAGGCAGTGAGGCAGACTGAAGGTCAGTGAATCTCTGTCTTACCTCTTAAATCCCACTCTCCCTACCCCAGGGCCTGTCATCGGAACCCCCATGCAGAGTGGAGCCACCACTAACCAACCAACGTTAAAACTCCCATGATGCTCCCTTCCACTGAGTGACTTTAAAAAGAGAACAAACGCAGCTCAATACAGAAGCATAAACATCCAAACAAATATTCTGTTCATAGAGATTGAAGGCCATTGTTATTGTGACATACTGTATCAACAATAGTGGATCTTGAATACACAGTACAGTGGGCAGCAACTGTTTACTTCAAAAAACTCTTTACAAACCTCTCCTCATATACGTCTGCTGTTATTTGTAGTTGTCAATACATTTATTGGTCAATTAATAGTACATTTAAATCAAGCGTGTAGATGATGGAACTCCACAGATCCATGCACCCACGTGATGGTTAGGAGCATCATGGAGAACATCTGGTTACTACTGTCTTCAAAACAAAAACTTATTATTTTTTTCAGCTGCATGCGGTTTATAATTATTCTAATGATTTATGGCATTTTAAGAACTTAATGGTTTTAAACAATAAGCTAAGGTACTGTATATAAAACGCCAATAGACAATAGATACCACAATGTGCTTTTCCAAGATGTACAAGATTAATTTTAAGCTTAGCAGTCCTGTCCATTCCAACATGAAAAAAGGGCACCATCACGGCAGACTTCAAACTCACAGCAGCTGTTTTTTTTCTCAATAGAGCTGAATCAATAATAGATGACACATTATGTGTGATTTGAAAGGGCTGTGTAATACAGTGTCAGCAGGAGAGAGGCTTCTCTGTCCAAAGAACTCCCACCAGGCCCTCTGCAATAACATTGCTCCTTCAGCTGCAGCAACCTGAGAACAGCAGCACTGTGCAAGGTGGGGTGGAGAGATACACACTTTGGCTTGAGCAACGCTCACCTGCAGAAACACACAGACACGTGGTGGGCACAGGGCAGATTGGGGTGACAAGAAGGGACCGCGGTGCACCTGCCCAAGCACTGGTGGCCATTTCTCCACAGCCCATCCAATTAGATGTGAGTGATGGCACAGAGAGAGAGAGAGGCAGGGCTGCTGGAGGCCTCTCCAGCTCTGCAACACTGCCACACAGCAGCACCTGCTTTTATCAGCCTACGCCCCGAGCATCACCACTGCCTTTGAAGAAATATTCAACTAATTACCTTGGAGCACTGCCGCACAACAAGACAGCAGATTGCAGGGACCCAGGCTATTGAGAGATGGAAAACTCTAGAAGAGATTTCATTTCTACAAAAATACACATGCCTTTCAGCTACACAGCCAAGGGTATTGTTCTGAACTGGCCAGGACATAAGAATGAAAGAAGACAAAAAAGAGCAGAAATACTACGACCGGTAAAGAAGAGAGAAGGAAAAAGGGATATTGGGAAAGGAGGGTGGGGGTGGACGTGTGCTTGCGTGTTAGTTCTATACAGCAGCTGTTCCTGTGACTAACTTAAAAGACAATGATGCGAGCCCATGAGTCAGACAGATTAATTATTCATTAAAACAGATCAAGCCTTTGTGTAAAGCTGTGAAAACGGAGTATCTTTATAGCTTCGCATTTCTATTCACAAGACACAAGAAACTGTCAAACCCATATAATCATATAGTGAATAAATATATTAAAAATAAACAAATAATACAGCACTGTGCGATTGCTTTAGGCACCTGAGAAAATCAGGTTCGTAAAGATGTTTATCTGAGCAGAATAAAAACATTTCAGAATTAATGCAAATAAAATTAATATAGAAAATATATGTGAAGGTGCTGATGTAACCCATTCCAGACCTCTCCTCCATTGAGGCCCACTATTGTTTGTAATTATAAGATGGCTGGCTTATGTAATGAATGCTTCATTATGTTAAATTAAGTGTGCTTCTGTTGAATTGTAAAAAATGTATGCAAAAGCTGAGGATCGAGGTGAACATCTGGAACCATACTTTGTTCGTCAAATGACCTCAGCCTAACTACTTTCATCAAAACAAGTTTTGTACTCTGAGGCCTCTGGAATACGTTCCTCAGATCCTACCTGGGCAGCTTGTTCTCTCTGTGGTTATGGTAGCTCTGAGACCTGTTTGAGTAACCAAAGGATACAAGCTCTGGTAGAGAGTCAGTCGTGACTTCACTGCTCTGCTGGCATTCATGCATGTGGCCCGCACCAGACTGGGTAACAACGTCCCTGTGACTATCGCTCCATCAAACAGAGGTCCAAAAAAAGGAACCTGTGAGATAAAAAAAAAAACGTGTGGAGGAGGATTATGTGACATGCTGCTATTAAAAAGGTGTGATGTTCAATAAATGAAATATAATGGGTAATCAGATGGAGAGATCAATCCATTTTCTCTCTAACGCACAAACACAGCCACGTCCCAGAGAAAATCAATAAGTATGACAGGCCAAAATGATTCCAGTCAATATGGAATGCGGCACTTTCCTTTCTCAAGGCTTGTATAATTGTTTGTGTTGTCAGTGACTCAGCCAAGGGAATTTCTCAAAATACCTGTTAGGCATTATATGTTCTTTAAGATCACGGTGGTGCCTTTAATCACAGCTGATTTTCTTCAAACTACATGCGGTGATTTTTTTTCCAGAATGAGCAGAAA
Organism: Crenuchus spilurus; assembly: GCA_036984385.1. NCBI lineage: Eukaryota > Metazoa > Chordata > Actinopteri > Characiformes > Crenuchidae > Crenuchus > Crenuchus spilurus. The sequence continues at coordinate 46,599 of BRDA01001646.1, read as the reverse complement.
TAGCACATTGCTTAATCTGAGAGTTAACATGTCAAGATGGTTGTAAAGATGTTATTATCGGAAATTACCAGTAAGTCTGGTCACACTTGCTACTTTTGACCTATATGAAGTCTAAACCGGCAGTGGATCTCTCTCTCTCTCTATGTCTGTGTGTGTGTGCACGCATGCACACATGTGTGTAGCTTGAGTGAATGGTGAAGATGAAAGCTAGTCTGGTCATGATGAGAGCGGCATGCCGACAGTGCAGTAATGGACTCTGGGGGAATGGAGGTGTATTTGCGGACTCTTCAGTTTAAAGTAAGGCATGCAGAAAACAGACTAAAAGACCATCTTCTAAAGCCATAAACCTTCACTGTTACATGTATTTCCATGCAAAATTATAGACATTTCAAATCTGTAGTTCTACAACAGGTGCGACCTGAACACAAAGCAGGTTTATATCCAAATGAAAGATTCAGATGTTATTGAGGTGCAATTATATCTTCGTTTAAGACATAACAACTGACCACGAGGACCTATTTCCAGCTACAACACTGCTACCTAAATATTAACACATAAAATAAATGACAGAAATGATCATTTATGAGGTGAATCATGTTCAACTGAAAGTCACCTTACTGTGCTAGATGTTAAAACCTCCTATGTTAAATTTTTGATGGAAATAACAAAAATTTAATCACTCCAATATGTTGAATATAATCTCTCAAGCAAAAACCTTAAGCTATGTACTCAACAGAGTAAACAACAACAAACAGACATTACATTGTGAACTACACAGTGGCCATACCTGTGGTTTCTTCATGATCTGAATGAAGAACATGTGGTTCTTCATAGGGTAGATGATGATGAGTACATCTCCAAAATCAGTAGGAATAATGCCCCGTCGGTAGTCTCGCGTGTGCTCTGACCACACAATGTGAACTTCATCATTTCCCAGATGACGAAGCTGCAATGAAACATATGATATATAAACAGTTCTGATATAAATAATAGACAGCGCAGAATTAGAAAAAAATACAGTGGTAACCCTACTTACGAGCATCCCTACTAACGAGTATTCCAGGTAACGAGTCGAGATCTCGGAATATTTTTGTTCCAGGTAATGAGTAATATTCCAGCTAACGAGTAGCGTACATTTCTTCAATTATGCCAAACCGCTAGGGGCGCTGCGGTCGTAGCGTCTCCTAGATGCTACCGTAGAAGAACAGGTCAGTCAGTACCTTTGACCGCTGTCCAGTAAAAGTGCCTGTTCAAAGCGAGGCTAAGGCAGCAAAAGGTAGTGAACAAGAAAGTTAGATAAATTTTACTTTTACTTTTCATATGATAAGTGTAACCATGCTATACACGTACGCCCGTCCTCCTTTGCCGCCAGCCTACACGAGCACCGTCGGTCTCGCTGTCATTAGCAGCCAGCCTACACAAGCGTCGTCACGTTTATTTTTTAAAAACCCATATAAACACATGATTTAGCATATTAAAGTATACTGTATATTGGCCGGCTGACACGGATTAATCAGTTTTACATGTATTCTTATGGGGAAAATGCATCCAGCTAACGAGCAAACCAGCTAACGAGCTCGGCTCCTGCACGGATTAAACTCGTAAATAGGGTTACCACTGTACTTTTTAAATAAATTAAATAATCATCCTCAGTTTAAATTTAGTGTTAGATTTAGTAGATCATTTAATTCATTTAGCAATTCAGTTCCTCACTGAAGTCATTTTAATTTCATATCCGTTACTGAATAATAAGGCCAGAACTGAAGGAGTTAAATGACTGCTAAGAAACAGACATAGTTATGATTTTTCAATAGGCAGCTTCTTTAAGAGCACTTCGGCAGGTTTTAAAGAACAAGCTAATCATTCCATTTCCACTGGACCTTCACAACCTGAAAACACTCTAATAAGACTTAATCAAGGAAATTTGTTTTGAGGGGAGCAATAATTTTAGGTTAACAAAAACTTCTGCACATATATTTCAGCGCATAATGGCCTTGCATCTTGTTACAGCGCTTTCAATTGTGGAGTCAAATGAGTTTGAGAAATTGGATTATTATGAGACAATCATTCGATTAAATTGACTGCTTTGCCTGTCAAATTGCTAACATTTTCATTTTACATTAACCTAGGAAATACATTTCAAGGAAATCTGTTTTTTCTTTACAGGTTTACGCTTTGAGGCAAGACAGAAACAAACAAGCAACACAAAGCAAGGTGCTCTGACTGTACTGAACATGCACTCAGCATGCATCTGCAAGACGTTAATTTTTATATTTCAAACACAATTTAATTATCTGTTCATCTTTGCATTAAACAACAATTGTTTTCCTTTCCTTATTTAAACTACAGAATATCTAACACATCCAGCAATTTCCATGCAAGGATTAAATAAGTGGCAGATGTCAAATGAACATATTCAAGATGCTTTAAATAATGTAGTGGAGACATTGTTTAACATATTCAGAGTAAGAATACCTCAGCAAAATGCTTAAAAAATGTAAATCCAAATTGGAATATTAATTGTTGTACCAGAATGGTGCTTCTTTACTGATAACAACTGGAAACAGGTAAGGATCCTCTCGATGGGCTGTCAAACATCTGCCAATGTACTGACGCCTAATGAGCCATTAAGAAAACATGCCCTCTCCACCAAAAAATGCAATTACCACATTTCCCCATAAGCCCTTAATTATGATAATGGACTAGAATTAAACAAATCCACAACAAGATGATTGGGCCAACGCATGCTGATCCAGTTCAGAGACAGCAGAAGAATCAATGGCATGTAAATAGGTCAGGGAAAAGAGGGGAAATAGACAACATGCTGTACACATATTACAGATGCCATTCGAACTGAAATGTGCCAGGTGTTGAAGACAACATTGTGATAATGCATGATTTGGATGATTGAGAAGCAGAAAGCTAGTGGAGTGAGATAGGTCTGTTAATATGTTTGACTCCAGGATTATTTGCCTCATTTAACCCTCACCGTGCCTTGTTTGAAAAAGTGAATGACAACAACATATAAGATATGCATATGCACAAAAAGAGAGCTAGCTGCTTCTACAGCTCTCCTACTGGATATATACACAGTGTGTACGAGGGAGACAGAGAGTGGGAGTGTATACATGTCAGGCTGACCGGCTGCCTGTTGACACTGAGGCCCTTGAATGGTCAAGCCCTTCAAATAACTGCATTACTAGCGCAGCCAGCTGCTCTGCCCCCACACTCAATTGAATTCAGGAATTCCTCTTTTTCCCTGTCTCCACCCCTTCCCTTTTTTCCCCTCCCCAGGCTGAAAGTTGCATTTGTAAATTAGCCGGGTAACTTCCTGCCTGGCTATGGCTGATAAAGCAGTCCTTTCACCCCTCCCTCAACAGACGCCCACCACACACTTGCCCCTGGTTACCACCAGAGAAGAAGCTAAGCAATTACAAGGCCCGAGGCCCAAATGAATCGAACATGGCTCACGGCACACATCGTTCCACCACGAGCTAGCGCACACGCACCTACACACTGCTGGGCCACGCCTCCGGCACATGTGCAGAATGGGGGGAAAAAAATCGAACGTGGCTGAGATGGACTAATGTGAGTGTTAACGGTGAGCAGGTTCAGCATGATCCTCCTGATGAATTTCCTCTCTGCGGGTGTGCACATGATCAGATTGGGCCCTGTTCGCCCAGCAGCTCATTTTGCCAGTGTTAACGCACTAACGCCTGTCGATCGCTACCCTGCCGGCACGGGCGGAATTCGATAGCGGGGCCCCGCTGGCATCCGGCAGGCCCCTGGCCCTGGCAGAGTGAGTTAATGGGCTGATCGGGGCCCAGGTCACAGCACACGCAGGAGTCAGGAGAGTCAGAACCATTACTGAGGCAGGACATGCCTACTGCTCTCTTCAGCTCTACTGTGCTTTAGCTTGCAGCAGCCAGACAGAGCACAGTAATCAACAGCACAGTCACACAGTCACGCCTCACACATGTCCATCACATGATTTATCATACAGTTCTACTATCAGACTAGCATAGCAGCTCAAGATCAGTGTCCCTAAAAAGACAGCCTCTGAAACTGCATAAAAATGTAAGCAGATCATCCTCACAAAACCACCAAAATGATAACTTTATAGGAAAACACTCTTTTGTAACAAAGATACGTAATAAATTTGAACTGTTATTACATTTGAACTCTAAAATTCATACAAGTGATGCTTAAAAAAGGGGGACAGTTGACTGGATCCTCACTTATCACATATCAAATTAACTGCTCATATTTACATATTCTCCCTTATCCCAGATGTAGCTGATCAGCCAAAACAAAACGAGGTCAAATTCCAAAGTGCATACAGGTGTTACACAAGAGCTCACAGACAAGTTGATGTATTTTAGGAAACAGTATGATTAACTAGGAACTCAGGGTACCTAAACATTTTTTACTTCACAATTCTGTATTTCTTCAGACTCAGATTTCAGACTTCTCACTAAAAATTTCAGACCACACAACATATCTCTAAATCTCTTTTATTTATAACCAAACATGAGTTGGAAAAATCTACATTTAATTACAGATGGGCGATATGGCCAAAGATTTTATTACAATAAATTTTTCTATATTGATTAATCTCGATAATTATTACGATGTCTGTCATAGTTTTAAACATCTTTCTAAAAACATCAAACAAATGAAAATTTACTATTTAAAATATTAAAATGTTTATTGCCAGAACATAATATTGTAGCATCCAGCTGGACGCGTTGAAAGGATGGACGAGAAAGACGTTTACAGTCGTCCCTTTATTGTTGAAACTTACAGTGATTGCTGTTGGCCGCAGCCACTCCAAAATAACAACAGGCTAGAGAGCCAAGCTAATATGCTCATGCTAGCACTCAGGCTGACACACACACACATAGCAAGCAACCCCTCCTTCTCCTTCTCACACAAACAGCTGAGCACACAGCGACCTTGCGCTCTCTCGCCCGGCCCCACTACACTCTCCCCCAATCACAGCTTGTCTTAAACACAACAGTGCATTTTGGCGGCGCTGGTGAGGAGGAGGAGCTAACAAGCAGCAGTATTACACGTCAGAACTCACTGTCAAGCTGCTTAGATGTGAAATGGAAACGAACGTTAATGCTTATCGAATTCTATTGTCCCGGCTTATCATCGTCATCGAGGGAAAACTTATCGTGAAAAAAAATCGATATTGTTTTATTGCCCAGCACTACATTTAATTGCCATAGATTCAGCCTTGACAATTCTCTGTAATCATGGAAACAAAGGTGAAACTCATTGCATGGTTTCAGGAAAAGATCAACTGTTAACTAAATCACAGAATAACTCTCAAGTCATAAGAGGTAATATTTGGTTATATGTAATGTAATGTGTATAAGCAATTAAAAGGTATTGTTGCATTGTCTTTCAAACTAATTTGGATGCCCATGTCTGTATTTTAGCTGCTCTGACTGGCTGCTCCAAACACCATGAAAAACCCAGAGTGGCTCAGCGGGCTAAGACGCTGACACCATGACCAGAGGATCATGAGTTTGAATCCCGGTCATGCTGTTTGCCATCAACAGCCGGGGCCCAAGAGAGTAAAATTGGCCGTGCTCTCTCTTGGTGGGTAGATGGTGCTCTCTCTCTCTACTCATCACTCTCACATGGCAATGTCCGCTGGCTTGCTGGCTACTGATTGGTCCATTCAAAACTAGAGACCCTGCACTTTCCTCCGAGCACGTTGGTTCCCCAGTGATGGTGTATCAAGCAGTAGTTTGAAAAGAGGCGGTGGCTGCATCACACACAATGGAGGAGGCGTGTGCATGTTTTCACCCTCCTAGAGTCAGGGACAGTGCAAAGTGATGGGGAGAGCCACTAATGGGTTGGGTTAAAAACACAAATACCACATTGGGAAAAGGAGAAAATTGGCAAAAATTATTTAAAAGGAAAAATCTATGAATGAACCTTGTAAACTATAAAAATGAATAAAATGTCAGTGGTACTGGCAAAGATTACCTGCAGCAGCAGGGCTGGAAAAGACTTCTTGGATCATATTCCTCTGTACTTATGATTGTCAATGTCACTTATTCTACATCAGTAGCTCTTGTTCTTGTTCTGAGACAGAAGTCTTTCAGCGACACAGGTTTTTGTCCTAAAACAGACTGACAAGTCTGTGAGAGTTTGTGACCAGTCTTGAGCATGCTGAGAAAAGTTTTGGTGGTGTATTTTTATCTGAGCTATTTTCTGAGTTCTAGAGTTTCTTAGCAACATTATCCTTGCAGCTTTAAAGATGTTTGGGTTACCTGACCACATCTGAGGTAAGTGGAAATTTGTGTAAATATGATTTCATAATAAAACATTCTTTTATAAGAAGTTATATAGGATTTATAAAGGATTTACCTTTTTAGTGAGAGAATCATCTGAGTCGGAGGGCATACGAGTGGATGCATGAAAGATGACCTCCACTGTTGAGGTAGCATAATATGGTGCTGTGTGTCCTGTGCTGCCATTCCTCTGCAACCCCCCCATAAACCCACAGTGAGTAGCCAAGTCAACCTGGATATGAGAGAAAGAGGGAGAGAAAGCAAGAGAGAAAAAGAACATCTCTATTTCACTAATTCACGAATTATGTTACAACTAGGGATGCCCCGATACCGATACCAGCATCGGGTATCTGTCCGATACCATGTGCGCGTACTTGTATTCGTATTCATAAAAGTGCTCCGATACTACAGGATCCGATACCAGCGTGATGGGAGCTTTGTTTCCTTCTAACAGACAGTATTAGTTTGCGCCACAAAATAAATAAATAAATAAAATTAAATAAAATTAAAAAAAGAAGACGATGACTACGTACCGTAGCCGAGCTGAACAAGCCACTTAACGGCAGCGTGAGTTTAACCAGCCGGGTAGTAGAGAAGGAGCAGCTATGTCCGTGGTGTGGAGGTATTTCCAGGTGAATGAAGGTAACAAAAGCAGTGTTAATTTCGTTGACCATTTTTTCACGACGAAAACGAGACAAAAACTAAATAAAAACTAATATTTTAAAACGAAAACTATGACTAAAAGTATTAGACTTTACGTCGACAAATAAAAACGAAACGAAAATGTCACAGAATGACTAAAATAATGTTTTTGTCCAGTAATCTGCTTTTTAAAGTAAACCTGCCGCACGTCTGACTTCCTCAAAGCACGCTAAGCTCCACAGTCAGTCAGTCAGTCAACAACACAACGAGCTGACGTCACAGCCGCAGCTTCGACGGAAAAGAAGAAGCGATTTATGGAGTAATTTCACTTTCGCTGCCACACAAAACAAAACAGAGCAAAGTTTGTGGATGTAAAATAACTGGGAAAAGCACTACTAACCTCAAGAGGTCCTCAGTTCTCACCACCACGAGCTTTACAAAAAGGTAAGCTAACGTAGTGTAGCTAGCTAGTTCGCTAACGGTGATGATTATGTATATCTGATATGTTTCATTTTTGAATGTTTCAGTGTATAAAGGGGAAATGTGTAATCTGTTATCATTATCTTAGGTGTTTAGGTTAAATAGGTCACAAACACATCTAAAGTATTGATATTTATTAGTACTCTTATTGGTACTTGGTATCGGCAAGTACTTAAATGTAAGTACTTGTACTCGTACTCCGTTTTAAAAAATGTAGTATCGGTGCATCCCTAGTTACAACTGTGTGTTTAATTGTGTGTGTGTGTGTGTGTGTGTGGGGTGTGTGTGTGTGTGCAGGTAAGAGACAGAGTGAGAGTGTGCTGGCATTGTACCTCCCATCCAAGCCCAGAGACAAAGTCCTCATACGCTTGACTGCCCTCAGTATTTGATAATATGGAGCACTTATCCTCCTGGCCCTCACCAATGTAGAACACAGCAATCTTGTGCGTCTCCCGACTGAAACACATGAGTATAAATATGAAAGCAGATTTTGTACCGGTCATCCAAAGCAAATGCAAATGTATCAGTGATGCATGTCCCTATAAATCCAATTAGTCATCATTTCTATGTATTGTTACAGATTCCACAAAAATACAACTAATACAAATCTACTTACATCCTGAACACTTATTTTACTTAATGGACAGAAATATTCTGTTTTGACAGGAAACAAACATGGGCACAAGTGAAAATATCATGAGTTTGTTAAACAGTTAACAGTATTTAGCCAAACAAACAATCTGAGAAAAAAAATTAAGGAAAAAAAAAAGACGGAAATGTCTCCATGTAATCACGTACATGTATAGTGAACAAGCACAGTACAGTACATTAGAATTGAAATCAGTGAAAATGTCTCATTTTTAGTGTGTGTATTGCTCCGTCTTCATGCTTTGATGAAAGTCTTTGAGTAATGTTGCTACGGAAGCACCATGCCCTTGCACTGTGATGTTTGGCATGCTCAGACAGTGGTTGCTATGAGGAGGGCAGGTATGTACGCAAGGGGAAACTGTGGGCCGATCCTGGGGGTATTCTTTAATAAGCCTCGGTAATTAGCCACTCTGAGTGCCTATTGATCGCTGTGGGCTGAGGAGTGCCGAGCTGTGTTCTGCTAGAGATGGGCAGGATTAGGCTAGTGGGGGGCTGAAAGAGAGGAGTAGCTGAGAGTGGTCTTAAGACATGTCTCACTAATAGTGCTCTTAAAGGATTTAGCCTGCTCTCTGCAGTCACATTGGGCATTGCATTAGGTGATTTTGTTTCCTAAATGCATGCTATAATTATGGTTTTGAGTGATTAGCATGGTGCGATATTCTACAAAAACTTACGGCTTTACAAGGGTTTTCAGTTTAATATCGTAGTTTAATTTCACTGTTTTAATATCTATATTCCGTTTTGTACCTGCATGAATATGCAGGAACCCAGCAGGCACAGAACATATTCACAAGGTCGTATCAACGCTGCAAGAATGTAGACAACATTGTCAGGACACTGTCACAATGTCATCGTGCCTGCTGGGTAGTTTGTCTTCAGCATGAGCTAGTAATTAGAGATAAATGTACGTTATTAGAAGTCCAAGCAGCATTTAAAGCAAATAATGAGAGCAGCTGAAACGTACCACTGCCTTGAATCCAAATTCTTGAGTTCTCTCAAAAGCTTTGAGTTCTTCTTCAGGAGATGAAAGCTTTTTCTGCAGAGCAAAAAAACAAAAGACAGTCAAGACTAGAAAGGTTGAAGCTCATTTATACCAAAGCTGTATTGGTATAGACCACAAAGGTGTACAGTAACTACATAAAGAATGAAATGAATGAATGAAAACAGATACACATCATCACACTGATGCCGCAGAACTCAGCATAACACGAGTTCAAGAGGGCCGATCTTAATGCAGTGCATCACTAGAACTCTATGGCTCTAATCATGCATCACTCAAACAGACATATATATAAAAATACCTGCGGTCCCATGAGTTCATGCCTAGTTCATTGAGCAGGAGCCGGCAGAAGTAGAAAGGTGCTTTAGGCTCCTGCTGAGTGGGCTGCCTCTGATTTGCTGCTTTGACACTGGGGTCTTCAATCCGCCTCCATGTCACTTCCTCTTCCTCCTGCTTTGCCTGTCTGTGAATGGCCTCTATAATCGCCCCCTCTATGTCATGGTTCATGCCCATTGGTGCAGGAGCTGGCTGTGTGAGTCTTTGCTGAGGCTGTGGGAGACACTCTGGACTGGTGTTGCCCAGGTCCTCTAACAGCTGGTCCAGCACATCAATGCTATCCTCCACCTCTACTTCAGAGGAACATCTGCTGGTGTGACATGAGTTTGGTTTGGAGGGAGTAAAGGTAGGGTCAGTGTTGTGTTGGGAAGCCTTGTCTCCGCCACTGCTACAATGTGTGTTTGTTTCTTCTAGAGTCTTGTACAGAACGCTACCATCCCACGAGTACTTCCCAGAGATGTCCCTCACAATAACGCGGACCTCAGAGGCATGTTCCCCAAGGTTTGTGTGGGAGTCTTCTGATGGGATTTGCAGATAAGACACAAGGGTAGTATCATTAAAGACAAAGAGCTGCAGGTTGGGACTCTTGAAGACTTCAGAAGAAAGTTCAGAAGATTCCACATAGGGGTTATCATGGTTTTCATTCACCAGGCTATGCAGTAGGGCAGGGCCACCACTAAGCGGATGGTGACCCAGATGGTTCACAAGATGCATCATGATCATTCTTGCTGTCAAAGGAATCAGCTCCATGTTCCTTCGCTTCTTCTCTGCAGTAGGAAGACATATGTACATGAGTTTTCCAGAAAACAAGTCAAGTAAACATTTGGAACAGTCTGCATTTCCTTAACTGGGTTGGCTCATGCTTACCATGCTCTCTTTTTTCTCTTAGAACACTAGCTTTTGGGACTACTTACAAATGGAGTCTGTTTTTTCAGCCATCTTCAAATCAAAAAGGACATGTTTAATAGATCCATTCAGTTTCCATAATGAAGAGGAAAAAATGACTCAAAGAGCTGCTTTAATGAGCATCACATCTTTCACAGTGAGCGAATAGGACTGCGCAGTACTCATAGCTATGTAAATGCTAAGAACAGCTGAAAAGAAGTCCACATTTGTGATTAGCACATATTAAAACGAAAAAAAAGAGAGATGCTCACATGGTGACAGTGCCATCAATACCATCATCTCCATCAAAGTAGAAAAAGCTCTTTGGGAAAACTACAGCACTGCATTAGGGATGCAGAGGTCTTTGAAGTGAACTAATCAATAATGAGGTTGAGTATAGGAGTATTGCTCTTAAGTTGCTTTTTGGCAGGGGTTTGTTTTGTGTGTAGAGGTATAAAAAGTATTTCAATGAACAGAAATTTTAGCACTGCAAAAGCCAGTGTTTTATTTCCCTTCTCTACAGATATACAGGTTCAATCATAAATGCATGACTACAGATAAAAAGGGAACCCCTGAACAAACCACTATGATGACATGCTGAGTACTGAGTTACCTAATGGACGTGGCAAGGTCAAACAAGGAGGAAAAATTTCATTTCTTAAATAATTGGCATAAATGGACTCTTTGAGTGGGTCAGGGGGACTAATGCACGGCTCTTTAAACGTTTCATTTCAGAATGTGCTATGTTTTGACTCCAATTTTTTTGAAAGCGTTCAGCCTAAATTCACAAGGCATAGAAATACCATTTTGCATTTTTTGTACAATCAGATGTATAGTCTAAACGTACAGTCTCCATACACTACACTACTCAGTAGAGCTCTACTCAGTAACAAAAGTCTCAAAACTTTCTCAAATGTATCAATTCTCTCCTCGAACTTTCAATACGTTTTAAAAAATATCCTGTAATATGCTGTGAACTGAAGAGTTCTGTAGGATTACAGAAATTAAACTTAAAAAAAATAATGGTCACATTAGTTAAGCTGTAAAATGTGGAAATGTGTATATTTTATCCAAAAAAATGAGTATTTTTAATTATTACCAAGTGCATTGATGTGGCATCCAGTATCAACTTTATCAGTATAGAAATTAAAAATTGTGATATCATGACGATGCTTCTTCTGAACACTAGCTCAACTTGTCATAGAAGTAAACACTTGAAACATGCATTGCAATACACCAAAAACCTGAACCTAAACCACAGAGGAAAACCTGAGCTTACCTTCAGCCACAGTGAGAAGACTGCCAAAGTCACCTGTGGCACTGTGCATGGGAGGCGGCTCAGAACTCTTTACTTGGCCTAATGGCAGGAAAGGGTCGTAGTCTGTAGATAGATCAGCCAGACTGAGGAGGTAGTGGCTTTGCTGTGTATGTAAATTGGATCCTGATACACAACAGTGTAGGACCTAAAAAAAATAAGAAAACCTAATAACAGTATGCACAAAATCTGTTTAAATGTAAACATTGTGTATATTTGCTTCTTAGCACAAAGGGCTAAGAATGTAGCAGTCCATCACTGGAACACAAGTGAATCTCCATAATGTTAGTCATCCATAAACCAGTTATGATAAAGGCCAACTGGGTAGGTTTATTAGGTCACATTCACAAAATTATGCATTTTGTGAGCCCGAGTGGCTCAGCAGGCAAAGGCGCTACCACTATGACCGAGGATCGCGAGTTCAAATCCCGGTCATACTGTTTGCCATCAACAGCCGGGGCCCAAGAGAGCAAAAATTGGCAGTGCTCTCTCTGGGTGGGTAGATGGCGCTCTCTCTCTCCTTATCACTTTCACATTGCAATGTCCGCTGGCTCAGGCATCTACTGATTGGTCCAATCGGAGCTGGGGACCCTGTGTGCCTTCCTCAGAGTGCGTTAGACTCTCCAGTGACGGTGTATCAGTGGTGGTTTGAAAAGAAGCAGTGGCTGCATCACACGCAACAGAGGAGGCTTGTGCTTGCCTGCACCCTCCTAGAGTCAGGGACATTGCAAAGTGATGGGGAGAGGCCTAACGGAGGGGATGGGCTAATTGCCTCCACTACATTGGGAAGGGGATAAAAATAGGCAAAAACCTAGAAATAAATGATTTAAAAAAAAAAAATTTGGCATTTTGTGCTCTCCACCAAGTATGTTTATCATTTTGTGCATTCACTTCCAAGACGTACAACTGAGGTTGAAGTAGAAGTTGACAATATTTTGCTATTATTCCTGCACTTTTCTGAGTATATGAATCAAAGCAAACTGAGCAATAAGACTACTTATAGAGTCTGTAAACAACTAGTGCAAAGTAACTCGGTGAACTGTTCTTTTTACCTCTTTATAAATGTAAATCTTTTGTTTAATTGTTGCATTTTGTGTATTCAACATAATTTAGAAAATTAAATATCACCTGAATCATGATCACCAGCTACTTTAATGTTATAGCATTTATGCCATGTTGCTCATCCATTTGAGAGGCATTTTAAAAAGCTATCAGGTAATGTCTGCTTCACATGTTGCAGAGATTGCCTTCACTCTCCTGGGCTGGTGGTCTTCTGCAAAAGGGGAGTTCTAGATAACAGGTGGGAATTGGCAATGACTAACAAGTGCAAATATTGCCACACATGGATTAGACTAGCTGAGTCCAAAAGTAGACTGCCATATGGAGGTAAGACATTATTTGTTACGTTAAGCCAGAAGACTCAATGAGAGTGTGTTTCTTTTTTTCCTAATAATCCATTTCTCAGGCAGTATGGCAGTGTATGGATTTGCTTAAACAGATGGCCATGTCTCTGTTGGCTGGACAAGATAAGACACGGTCCAGCACAGTTTATCACAGTTCCTGAACAGGGCTGCACTGTTTGATTTAATTAATATTTTATCCCTTGGCTCATTTTCAAACATAGAACACAAATAATGAGCCCAACAGCTAAATGAACACAATCGGATACTAAAATCTAGATTACAGCAGAAGTTTTACAATCTATGTCATGTGAACACGCAAAATGACAAAATGATCACCGGTGTTATAATAAAAATTAAAATTAAAATATTAATACATTTGAATATTACATAACCTGGAGATGAAGCATCTTTTATAAATCTGATAATGTGAACTCCCAAAGAAAAGTCAAAATGAAGGAATATCCTAAGAAAGATCAAAACATGCCTTAGTGAGGCATAATATAATGTTTGCTGGGGCAATAGTGGCAATTAAGGGTGGCAAAATGCTGCAACACTGATTCTTTTCAGAAAATAAAGGGAAGGCTACATATTTAGGATTGAAAAAATAAGAAGGAGCCAGCTGCTCTACACAGCTCCTAAGTGGTTCCTCTGACTGTTTGCTTGGTGACTAAGTAGTTCCCTTGCATAGCAACAGTCTCATGAACAAGCAAAGAGGAAAGCACAAACAGAGTCATTTGGAGGCTGATACTTGCTGAACTCCTTCTGGGGAAAAAAAAAAATCTAAAGCTGTCGGATTGCATCCTAAAATCTATCTAAATCACAGACAAATTCTTTTGTTTTGTGAAATATACACAGAATATGATATAAATAAAAAACATCATAGAAAATTCATTGGAAAGTATTCCATCATTTCTGTTTTTGCAAAGGCCTATTTGTCCAAAATACCCGCGGTTTTCTACGCTGAGCTGATGGTAAACAGCAGATTAAGGCATGAGTTATGTGCTTGCTGTAGTCTATACAGTGTCTAGTACTGATAAATGGGAAAATAAAGTAAACCCACTGTGCATATAATGACTAGCTAAAATGATTAACAGTCATATGAGTGAAGGGAGGAAAAAATGACGTTTATTCCATCCTTTTTGTCTTTGCACCAGGTGCAGTTTCTCTCATATGATGATGAGTTGAATTCTTAAGTTCAGCATTCATTGGCAGGCTTATCAATTGAACAATAGGGCATTTAAATAATTTGGCCATTTTTTCCCTCTGAGCATGACATCTGCACAAAGGTCTGTGGCCGACCGCATCTGCTCAACAGCGAGGGACTAACATCTCATTCACTTTGTGCCCTGGCCTGTCCCTCATCAGTGTTTGATGACTAAATATGAGCTTTCCTTTGCTGGCTGATGAGTGGATTAGCAATACTCTGAACCTTTGTTTGGGATCAACGATAATATTCCGAGATGGCATTTGATGAGCAACATAGAAAATATCACAATAACATTTTTAAAGAGCTGCTCTGTGGTTGAAAATTCTTTGGGGGAAATGGAAGCTACTCACTCTGTAAATGTAGTCCAGCAGAGGGGCTTTTTGAGAGACATGGTCATCGAGTACAGTCATGCTGATGGGCTCCAATAAGATGGACAGAGGGACGGCCATGCACCAGTCAAGCAGACACAGCAGCAGTGATACCATTAACTACAGCATGAAGAGAGTGAAAAGAAACCTTGATTAATCCACTCAGCATCGCCATTGTAAGGGAAGAACAAAAAATAGATCCACCAACAATCCCTCCGTCCTTGTTACAGAAAAAAATGTGAAGTGTGCATAAGTTTTCAGAGCTAGAATTAGAGCTGTCATCAATGTGCATAATACTATAATACTATACTATAATAATGTGCAATGGCCTTTGCAATACTGCATTTGGACTGACATTGAAACATTTAAATAAAAATTTAATTGCATAATGTGAGAATCCTGAATATTTTCTGATGTTCAAGATATATTTCAGCGGATATTTGGCAGAACTAAGGCATAGCACATGATCAAAAATATTTTAGGACAAAGCAATTTACTCACAATATGTAAAAAAAAAAGATTTCATAAGAAATCAATAAAATAATCAGTTCAAGAAAAGTCTTGTGGACGTTTGTGTACATACCTTTTTATCTCCCTCCATTGTAGAGTGCTCTGCACTGGGTAGAAGAAATGCTATGGTTGCTACAAAAATCTTCAAAAGGAAGGGAACAAAAAGTCAGTTAACTTAAAATAGCTATGCTCTTCGTCAGCCAATATACCTTTGTGTTTACATTTCTGTCTTTCTTGCCAAAAGAAGACCCAAATGTACATACTTCAATTATTCTTTTAGGCAGAGAGTGCTCCAGTTTCTGCAGGTGCTGCCAGTGATAGATCAGTAGCTGAAAGATGTCACAGGCTACATGGGCCACCACTTTATTCCCAAACTGAAAAAAAAAAAAACCCATCACACATTTAATACAAAACAATCCAGAAAAACAAGTGAAATAAAATTTCATCTCAGAAAATTTTTGATTGACCACTCTTTACCAATTAAGAGCATTAAATGATAACATAAAAGACATGTCTGACTGGTAATTTAGCTGTAGTAAAAATTGGCTATATTTGCCCTGCAGACACAGCAACCTGTGGTCTCTATCGGCACCATTTACAAGATATTGGCTAGTAAATTTTTCTTAAAAATACACCATTTCATATCAAAACTTTGAAAATGACTTTGTTTACTTCTCAGTATAATCCATTTGCGCATCTTGCAAGGGATTCAATTTAATGAAATCTTACTACCGTTATACCAAGAAATTTTCTCTAAAGCCAGGCTTTGGTTATTTGGAATTTGGGACATCAAAAAATTCCCTGGTTTTGCCTGAATTCCTCTGAAAGGCAGCGGAATAGAGGGGAAATAGCAAAAGCAAAGAAACACCCTAACAGCATTTTTTAGACAGACTCCATGTCAAGTTGTACAGGAAAGTGATTACTGGTCCATTTTTTGGGAGAGAGGGCAGGGTGTACAGAAGCACAAATTGGGATACATCATCTGAGAGTAAGTGGCTTAGAAATGATTCCATCATGTCCCTGCCCTCAAACCAGAAAGAGGAACATCAGAGTGGTCTATTGTCCCCTCTAGGTATGTACTAATCATGTGTAAACACAAGCTTGTTTGTGCACACATGGACACAGAGAGATGACTGATGGTACCGAAATGGCTAAAAGACAATGAAATCCCACACTGAAACAGACCAGAAAAACACACACCCACCTTTAATGTCACACCCAGAACATTGATGGCCTCTTTCACTTGGTGGTGAATTTTCTGTTGGCTTAGCTCTTCACATACCCAGAGACCCAGACTGCAGATAGCAACACACCTACAACACACACAGATGCACCATATGGACATAAAATTGTAATAACAATAAGATAATTAGTGCATTAGTGCACACCGTAGTTCAGTAATTAGACTGTAGTTCATCTGTTTCTCTCTACATTTTGTTAGCCTCCTTTCACCCTGTTGTTTAATCATCAGGACCACCACAAAGCAGGTTTTATTTGGGTGGTGGAATGGGGGCTGTGTCCTGTGACCACCAATGATGGACTAGAGGACCAAAAACAAATTACAAGGTGGACAAACTAGGTAGGTGTATCTAATAGAGCGGACAGTGAGCTAAAATAGTGTTTAACATCCCCAGAAGCTCCACTGCATCTAATCTGTGAAGAACAGGGTGAAAGGGGGCTGACAGTTGGACTATGTTCTGTAATTGCAGATCTACAAAGTGCACCTATATTGTAAGTGGAGCTGACAGACAGTGACAGACAATGAGTGTAAAGGTATATACATTTATATACATATATACATACACAGTCATATCAGAATATTATAATCACCTTAGCCATGTGTCTGTGCCACTGTGACTAGACGCAACAGTGTTCACTGGTGATCCCTGACAATTCTCATTGCTCCTCTGTTCATTACAGAGGTTAACTGGTCAACTGTGTTTCTGAGATGCTACAATCCCTCAAAATGTAGAATATTATCATGGTCTTTTGGACATCAGTCAACTGGCATCCAATGATGTCCCACTAGTGTTATCTGAGTCAAGGCTGATTATTCCCAATAGGGTGTGTGTGCATATAAATCCCGACTGTTGAAATATATGAATATGAATTAATAAAATATAATTTAAAAAATCTTATAAATTATGTATTATTTTATGTATTACTTTAAATTATGCCTGTCCATATAGATTAGAAAAATCTCATCATATCATAATGTTGTTTATAAAATTTACCATTTTATAATGAATTTCACTTAGCAACCATGTAATATCACTACAACAGTATAATTACACTAATCTAAATACAGTGGTAACCCTACTTACGAGTATTCCAGGTAAAAAGTCGAGATCTCTGAATATTTTTGTTCCAGGTAATGAATAAAATTCCAAGTAACGAGTAGCCTAAATTAGTTAAAGTATGCCAACCGCTAGGGGCGCGGCAGTCGTAGCATCCCCTAGATGCTAGCGTAGAAGAAGAGGTCAGTCATTACCTTTGACCGCTGTCCAGTGAAAGTGAAAGTGAAAGTGACACAAAGACAGCAAAAGGTAGTGAACAAGAAAGTTAGATACATTTTACTTTTACTTTTCATATGATAAGTGTAACCATGCCATACACGTACGCCCGTCCTCCTGTCCTCCTTAGCCGCCAGCCTACACGAGCGTCGTCATCTCGTTTACGTTTTAAAAAACCCATATAAACACATTATTTAGCATATTAAAGTATACTGTATATTGGCCGGCTGACACAGATTAATCAGTTTTACATGTATTCTTATGGGGAAAATGCATCCAGCTAACGAGCAAACCAGCTAACGAGCTCGGCTCCTGCATGGATTAAACTCGTAAGTAGGGTTACCACTGTACTATTTTTAGGCACAAGAGTACTTTCCAGTCCAGACCACCAAGCACTGTACAGTCCCAAAATTTTGAAACTACATTAACTTTTTCAAAAATATTATAATTATAATAATTATATCATATTATATAATGATATAATAATAAATACAATTTAAAAAGAGTATTTATTGCAGCCCTCATTGGAGCCACCGGATTATCATTTTGAGAAACTGGTCCTCCATCAGCTTCATTCAACTACAAGCATGTAAATACTTACAAACTGATCAGTGTTAAAGACTGTGAAGGTTTTTTCGCATTAAAATACATTGGAGGAATAGTATACCGTTTCTGCTCCTGGCAAGAACACTGACTGAACACTAACCTTC
The DNA here is from genome assembly GCA_036984385.1 of Crenuchus spilurus. Classification (NCBI taxonomy): domain Eukaryota; kingdom Metazoa; phylum Chordata; class Actinopteri; order Characiformes; family Crenuchidae; genus Crenuchus; species Crenuchus spilurus. Next base: position 28,271 of record BRDA01001646.1, on the reverse strand, counting down.
AGTACTTGCCTGCAGTGTGCTTGAGAGAAATACAACTCAAGGACAGTGGATGTCTTCTGAGATACTTTTTATGAAGCAGCCAAATAAAGCTTGCATTACAGACAAAAACATGATTGGACAATAGATGTCTGCAGCAAAAGTTCAGGGAAATAGCTGAAGTGTACCTGGCCCCTTCACATGGCTCATTGCGTGCCGTCTTCAGCAGAAATTTCACAAGGTAGTCCTAAAATAAACACAACACACAGCTTGATCACGTGCTTACTAAAAACAGAAGATAATCTGTTAATAAAGTAAAAGACTAAACAACACACCTTAATGTCTTCTTTACCAACCACGATATCCTGAGTTCCTGGTGTGGACTGCAGTGAAGGAATCTGCCGATACAAGTTAGGGAAGCAGACCAGAGATCCGAGCATAGTTTGTGCTTCTATCCTAGGAGCCTGTTAACCGATGCCATTAATTAAATCATTATTGATCTAATAGTTCTTAAAGAAAATCTACAAAAGAGTATCTCCAATATTTCTTTTTATAGACAAGGGGTTTCAAAATGACCAGAAATTCCTTATTTATACACCTTTTTTTACCTTTTAGCAAGCAGATTCTAAATGCTTCTGCCCAAGGTGAAACTACAAAAATTCAGTTGATGTTACAATCTACGCACTCCATTCATTAAGCCAGAGTAATTAGATTTCAGCTTTTTGTCTATCTATCAATACCCCTCCTTAACCTTTTTTCACCTTGACTGAATTCCTGATAGATCACCATTCATTAGCTCCAGAATGATCAAGCATGAGCTATCAGACTTGGAACGTGGCTTGTTCATTCTGTCATTCTACTCAAATATGTATTCACCATAAAATATTTTTAAACTACTGTGAGCAAACATGATACACACCATTAGGTCACACATTAAGATATTTTCAGACACTCTCTCTTTTCTGCATTTACTTTCTGTTAAAAGGATCTCGGCTCTTGGCTCACTTATCCTAATAGTGTAACTGAGGCTAAGGATTTTGTTTATTCAAAATAGCATCTTTGAAGCTGTGGAGAAAATGTAAAGGTCTGAGTGTAAAGATGTACAGACACGTGTACCTCAAAGGATTCGGCACCGAGTACACGAGCAGCAGCAGTGATGAAGTCTCCCACCAGCATGCTAAAACCCGGCAGGCCCAGAAAGAAGAAGCGTGGTGAACACCACCTGATCATCGTGTTCAACACATCCTGAGCGTGACCGTGTGAGAGAAAGACAGAGAGAGAGAGAGAGAAAGAAAAAGGATGAGTAATTTAGTAAACTTAATGCAAACTGACAAATAACACTGAAAACATTTTTAATATATAAACTGTATTTTTAACAGAAT
>BRDA01001646.1:0-18484 GCA_036984385.1 Crenuchus spilurus | reverse complement strand
TTATTGTAGGGTCTAGAGTTACTTATTTTATAAGGTCAACTTTTAGAAATAAATAATGTATCACCTTAACAATTTCTGTCAGAAACAGACTCCATGAGGGTGGTATGAGATTTTGAGTATGATTCCAAATTCAGACCTCCAAGGGGTAATAATTTTGATTTACATTGATCGTTTTTGTTATTTTGTTTTTAACAATTCCACTATGTAATAAATAAAGATTTTCAACTGGAATATTTTATTCATTGAGATCTGGGATGTTATTTAGTGTTCCTTTTGTTTTTCTGAGCAGTGTATATAAGTATTAAAAAAGTCATTGACAGCAGAGGTTCATCAAAGGAAATTAATTAAGGTTCACAATTACAGGGAGTGACAGTAAAACACAAAACAATGAAATATGGAATGTCATAAAAAGCCATGTCACGTCACACTTGATCATGCAGAATGATGGATTCGAAGAGAAGTGAAACAATATAGACAGTATACTTGATAGTCACAACAGTGAATCAAGTTGGCAAAATAAATGCTTGGAAGGACGGAAGTAGGGAAGATTATACAAACATAACTCATGTGAATAGTGGAATGACCATATTATGTATATTAGGTTTTTCCACAGTGCTGGAAAAAGGTTAATTTATAAAAATTAAAGGCTTTATAAATTTAGTTGTTGACCAGTAGTAGTAGTAGTAGAATGTTGAAGAAAATGTTAATTTGTGCTCTTAATTTAATTCAAAAAGCTAAATCGCCCAAATCATTACAAGTGATATGTTTCAAGCTTTTTGTATTTGTTTAAAATGTTGTTTGAACAAACCTGCTTTTTATAAACTTTTTCATGACAATCACATTTTTCAATGTGGCACTGTAGAAGATTTGACTTAATTCAGGAAATGATTGTGATACTGTTCAGATGTGGAAAATGTGATATATAATTCAGTTCACATTGCTCAGCCTCAGTCTGGGGTGTTCTGTTAACGGGCTCCATGTCTTTTTACATGGTACCTGAACTGAAAAACAATAAAAAAAAAAAAACAGAAACCTAGAGTCCTGTCCTGTTGGTGAACTGTGGGCTGCTATACCTGCCAGTGCTTCTGTGTGGCTAAGCAGCAGGCTCCTCTGGCTCTCCGAGTCTGGCGCCACCCCCACACTCACGCTTACACTGACATCGTTGGGAGAGGGACAGTCAGGCTCCTCCTCTACCGCCTGCCACGTCAGCAGATTGACATCAGTGTCATTGAGGTAGTAGTTGGAGGTCTCGCTACTCAAACTCTCACCTGTGAAGAGGGGACTGTGATTACCACTGAGTGGTGCCCAACAGTGTTGCACTTGCAGATACTTCATATATGTATTTACATCTGTATGATCTACTTGGTTTCATCCCCTGATGTGGTTGCTGCTCTGCTTTGCTGTATGTGCTACTAATGATGCTTATAGTTTCACTATATGCTTCACTAGAAATACAAAAATACAAATAAAACACAAATAGTGAGCCAATAGTAGCGACAGATTGGTGAATCTGTTTATATGGCATGTTTCTGACTGTTCTGAATCACAAATGACTGGCAATTTACTTTTCTCATGGAGTTTAGTCCTTGAACTGTTGTGTCCTGTCTCTCCCTGGCATTCAAGATCCCCTGGACTGCTGCTTCGCCGAACCAGAATCTGAGTCACATGTGAAGCAAATGTAATACACAAGATCAAAGCAGATTTACAACAGAAAAACTCTCTTAAAGGCAAATAATCACTGTTAAGTAAGAGCTGCAGAACATAAAAGTAAGGAATTTCTTTATTAGGACTGACCGTAGGAGTCTCACTCTCCCTCTTCCCTGAGCTGCTCTCAGAGAGCCAAGTAGTGCCATCAGAGCTGCCTGCATTTGGAGAATCTTCCCTCCTCTGACCTAGAGTTGAAAACACATGTTGACAATAAAAAATTCTGGTCTTGAATCAGTTCAATTCAGACTCCGAGGTAGAGACGAGAGCTGAGGGCCAGAGTCAGCAGTTTCGTTACTGCTCTTCTCTTACACAACAACTACACCTGCAGTGCTGAATCAGGTGTGCTTGTCCAGACCAATCAAATACACCGGAATCCAGCCCTATAAGTATATCAAAGGTTTGATCGAGGGAGTTTTCACACTACATTTTCTACAGCCCCAGGTATGATTGCTCAGCAAGTTTGGTACATTTGGTCAAGAATCAGTCCTGGGTGGGGATCAAGAATTGGGGACAAGTGTGAAAACACCCTAAACTCTGTAGTTGTAGAACATTTTTATGTTGGCAGTTTAGCAAGCTGACAAAATATTTAGGAACAACCGCTATGAGGAGATCATTTAAACTCGATAAAGTTAAAGCATTTAGAGGTGGGTAATCCAGGTCCAGAAAGTAAAAGTCCACCTCAGGATTTTGTCTCAACTGCCTTGTTGCTTCTGCTGCAGATATGCTGCAGCCAGACATGAAGTAGGAGCAAAATCCTGCATTGGATTTTTAATTTCTGGACCTGGATTACCCACCTCTACATTTGTGAAATGCCTTTGGCATCGAGTGTCAGCTTTTGAAGGTGTTGTGAGATACCACTGTCAGTTGTGAAATAACTGACATGTTTTAGTGCTTCTAAGAGACTCCAAGGAAAGTGTGTACAGTGGTAACCCTACTTACAAGCATCCCTACTAACGAGTATTCCAGGTAACGAGTCGAGATCTCGGAATATTTTTGTTCCAGGTAACGAGTAATATTCCAGCTAACGAGTAGCGTAAATTTCTTCAACTATGCCAAACCACTAGGGGCGCTGCAGAGGTTAGTCAATACTTTTGACCGCTGTTCAGTAAACGTGAATGTGCTAGTGAAAGTGCCTGTTGAAAGCGACGCTAAGGTAGCAAAAGGTAGTGAACAAGGAAGTTAGATACATTTTACTTTTACTTTTCATATGATAAGTGTAACCATGCAGCCGCCAGCCTACACGAGCGTCGTCATCATCTCGTTTATGTTTTAAAAACCCATATAAACACATTATTTAGCATATTAAAGTATACTGTATATTGGCCGGCTGACACAGATTAATCAGTTTTACATGTATTCTTATGGGGAAAATGCATCCAGCTAACGAGCAAACCAGCTAACGAGGTCGGCTCCTGTACCACTGTATTTGGGTTTATGACGTGCCACAGAGCAATACCTAAAAAGTGAGGAAGCTTTGTGTGTGTACCTGGGAAAGAGTCTGTAAGCTGCTGTGTGATGTCTGAGGTGCTGCTGCTGCGAGGAAGAGGACTGTCTCCCTCGCCCATCTCTCCTTCTCCACCACATTCAGACAACTGACACTCCTCCACATCTGACACAGAGAGAAATATGCAATAAGATCAGAATCGCAAGAATCAAAAGAGGTCCAAAAGAGTGGTGTGATTATGTTTTCAGTAAGGATTTAACTAAAATGTGATTATCATTTTAAATCCCACCTTGCTAAATTAATAAGGTAGCATAGCAAATATGACATGAACCATTAACTAACATGACATTATGCAATTAATTTAATTTAATAAAGAATTTATCAGAATATGGCGAGAAGTTGAAATCTGAACATATTGTAAGAAATGGACAAAAGTCAAGAAGAAAGAAAGTGAAAGCTGTGAAAGAAAGGAGAAAAGAGGAGTGAAACGGACAGTTGGAAGTTACCTGAGAGTCTGTGAGAGCAGTGAGAGTTGTGAGAGATACCAGGTAAGAAAGAGCTGACAGTGTGCAGCAGCATCGGCACACTCTTAGTGGCCGGTAAAGCTTCGTACAGATGCACACAGTTGCTGATAGACTGGCTTCGCTTAGCTGCCCATAGAATGAGCACAGAAAAGGAAAGAGATAGCAAAGAGAAAAAGGAGGCAAAGTCAATCACAAGCTGCACCAGTTGGAAATACAACATACCAAGAACTTTTCTTTTGAAGAGTGGAAGATGAAAGAATCAAGTCATCGAAAATAGTCGCAGATAAGAAGTCGAGATAATAATTAAATAAAAAATAAGATAATTAAAATATCCTTTGAATGATGGATTTTACAATAACTTGCTTCTTGAAATAAGTAATATTTATATATCACACATACAATGACTTTCTTCTATTTTGTGTTCAAACAAACAAAAAAAACTTATCTAAATCAGGAGTACATTTGTTAAAAGTAAAATCAGACATACTATAATAAGTTTTATGAAGAAGGTATTAACTGGAATACCCTAATTGTGATATCATTTTGGTTATTAGTCTGAAATTTCAAAGAAGCCGTCTTTAATGCTTTTTTTAATTATTTACACCTTAGTCTCTTCAAAGCATCCTTTGATACTCAATGCCTAAGCAGGTAATATGAAGTATACACCATTTAAAGTTTCCTCTGCTAGCGATGATAACATTACTAATAATATTACTATTGTGTTCAGACACCACTTCATGTCACTTTTAGCAAGAGCTTTGAAAGAGAAAGTCTTTATTCTTCCCACCACAGTTTACTTTTATTACTGGCTCTGCTTTCTAGATAGCATCACTTTCGTTGCATTACCTTTTCATGCATATTAATGAGCATTAATTACGCTCTTAATGAAACTATCAAAAACAGCCAAGCATTTGATGTAGCGGCTCTCTTAACAAAGAGAGGAGAACGCTAGCCTCTTTGAAGATGAACGTGGGAGAAATCCAATTAGGCAAAACAAAATGAGGAATTTGGAGCCACATTTTTTTTTTTCATGTGGCTTGTTCACAAGTGAACACATATCTATGGTTTATAAGAGCCATCCTTCAGTCTCAAATGCATCTGCTCCAAACTCAAGCAGCTCTCCAACATGAAGAGATGCAATCTCCTCCTACGCACGAAAAGAAAGGCGACAGACAGCAGCAAGCGCATAGTTAGTGAGTGTGTGATTGGTTGGAAGAAAGACAGACAGACAGAAAGTAAAAAAAAAAAGACAGAAAAAAAACTATTACAGAAAATATAAGCAGAGTGGTGTTCTGACCTGAGGCTTTCTGTCTAACATTGTTTCGGGCCTTCTCCACAGCAGGAGCTCCAGTGGTGGTGGCACTGCGGAAGCGCATGGGCTCCTGTGCTCCAGGTTGCTCTCCTGAATTCCTCCAGCTCAGAGAGAATGAGCGTGCTACTGATGAAGACTTCTGAGAATCCTGCATCACTCCTACACAAAAGCCCAGCATTACAAATGAATACTATTAGAGGACTCTAAATAAAGCAATGGCCATAGAGTAGTTGTTTTGTCTTAGTCTGAAATAATGATGTGTCAGTTTCTCAAGTTATTTGTTCACAAACATTTGGCATCATTCCCAAAAAATCAGTTTTTTTCTTAAATTTGTGGATATGAGTTATTATTATTAATTATTATCATTATTATTAATAATTATTTAAATTATATAAATGTAAATAGCTCTTCCAGTCCCACATGTGTATTCAATCCTATAAAAATAACTATATTAATTCAAACGGTTATGAAATATGAACATAAACACACACAAACCTCTGCCACGCTGCTTCTTCTCCTTCTGCTCGGAGAGCTTGTCGAGAGGCAAGTTGCTGAGGTCCAGGCCATATACACAGCGGGCAAGCACAGCAGTCAGTGAATCCATGATACTGGCCCATTCACTCACCAGCTCCTCCCAGTGACTGAGAGAGGACAGCACTGCCAGCAGCTCGTCCCACAGCTCACGAGAGATGAAAACACTGAGGTTGGCCCGCACCCATGCCACAATTATGGTCTGCAAGAAAATAAGATATTTCACAAAAATGAGAAACAATACCCGCCCTTCATGACCATAATCATTAGCATTCTGATGCTGGGATAGAGGGATGGGAGTTTTAGGAGTGGCACATTTTGTCACAGCTACATGTATTAAAGGGCCTGTATAAGTTAACCCAAAACAGACCCGTCACATTAGGGAACTAGCCAATGTAGTCAGGATAGTTGGTTTATTGGTGTGCATGGATCCACAGACACACTCAGCTAGGTCACCGAAAGCTGGATTTTCATGGGTTATAAAGGCTGGACAGGAGCCACGTTTAGCCACTGACCATCCAGTCAACAGGATCACAGTACCAGAAAATTGGCATTTAAGGAAGGACAGAAATAGTGTAAAATCAAATCAGTGTTAATTTTGACAGGTGATTTTGATTTAGTTTTAGTCTTAGTCTTCTGACTAAAATGTATATTAGTTTTAGTCACATTTTATTCATTTAGTTTGTTAGTTTTAGTCTATTTTTAGTTTACTAAAAACTGAAAATTTTTTAGTCTAGTTTAAGTCAATTAAATGTTTAAAATATTTAATCTAATTTTAGTTATGTATTTTTAGTTATACTATTTTTAGATTGTTTAAGGGTATTTTTAATAAAATAGGCTTTAATATTTGTTACATTTAGTAACATATTGACCTCAAATATGTATTTAAAATGAAATAAAGGCTGTATGTGTGTCTCACGTCTCCAGTTAGATGTGTTTAAGATCTATTTAACCTAAACACCTAAGATAATGATAACGGATTGCACATATCCCTTTTAGACATTAAAAAAATGTAAAATGACACAGATATGCATATTCACTGAGGTTAGATAGCTAGTTAACATTTACACTAAATATTACACTAATATTTAATTCAGAGTTTGAATAAATTACCTTTCAAAGTGTCAACATGAAAACAAAAAAGGCTTGACATATGCCATTTGTAATGAATAGACAATATATGATGGATAACTTTTTTTTAATTAAATTATGAGCACAAATCGTTCCACAGGGTTCTAATTTTTGGAAATGCACTGGTTATATCACAGTGTTACTGAACTGTTAAAAATGAGCTAGGGTGAATGACAAAAAAGGTGTTCAAAATGTGTGGAGATGGTGTGATCAAAGGACTTTGGCCCACGTTAAGAAAGAAAATAAAAAAATAAAAAACTGAAAGGATAACCTTTACTGATTTCAGTGTGTTCTCATCAGTAGCAGTGCGAATGACTGAAGACTTACTCTGAACAGAACACTGGCCAAGCTCTGGGCAAAAGCATCTTTACTTTGGTCCTCCTGTGGTCTCTTCATCACTGCCTCAGTGATTCTCAATAATACCTGCAGCATCTGCTCCCTAAAAAACACATTCAGCACAAGTCAGCATGTGGGTATATTACTGTCTGTAAGAGACAGGGACAGAGACTTACCAGGTCTGTCTGTTCATGTTTTGCTCCATGATCATGTGGCGGTAGATGCTGAGCACAGCTCTGCAGACCTCCACCTGGTTTTCCAGAAGTTTGGGAACGTCATGACATGGCTCCAACAGGAACACATTAGCAGAGTTAGTCAGAAAGACCTGCAAAAATAGTGAGGGGGAGGTGTAAATAAACAAAAACAGGGTTCATACACCTTTCACAAGGTAAAATTCAAGCACTTTTCAAGGCCCATTTTTAAGTTTTTCCAGCACCTTTCAGCTGTGGTAAATTAATGATACGGTGATCTCAAAACTGCAATTCTGCGATAATAAATATATATCACAAAACTATTCTCCACACTTCACAGCGACTATGCTACTGAGAAAAAAATACTAAGTAAGTAAGTAAATAGCAAGAATTATGGATTTATTGGTGACAGTTTCACACAATTTAAATACCAATGTTCTTCACCACATGTTTATCTTATCCAGCTGGCGGTGCGCATACATACGCTAGCAGGCTAAGCTAACGCAGCCTCCCGTCATGTTTACTGCTGTTATCACCGACCAGGGTTGCCAGGTCCAACAAAAATATCCAGCCATACGTGGAGGCGCGAGCGAAACCTTTTTTATTTTACGCTCTGCAATTTTTTCTTTAAGTGAACTTATTTAATCAGATAGTTATTTATTGTAAAGTAAAAGCAGTTAGAATTTCAAGCATTTTGAAGCACTTTCTCCAAAATTCCAGCACTTTCCAGGCCTGGAAAACAGAACGTTAAAATTCAAGCATTTTCCAGGATTTCAAGCACCAGTACGAACCCTGAAAAAGTGGCATAGGCACAGCAATTTTGTTCACTTTTTGAGTCATTAAGATTGTCACTGAAATGTGTCAGTAGCCTTTGCACTCTTCTGCCCCACACTACTTGTATATGTTTTTAATTTGATTCAAGTATGACAATTTTGATTGAAATATGATGTCCATCACTGATGTAATTTTATTAAGAATGTGTGTGTACCTGTAGCGTAGGCTGGATGCCAGCCTTCACATCGTGGTTCTGCTCCTCAGTTAGACAGCCTCTGCTAATGGCACTACTGAAGGAATAAGTACGCCCCCAACTGGATGACCTCTTGTGTCCATGGCTTTCCAGTGTCTAGAGAGAGACACAAGCCAGTCAAAACACTTCCATTATACTCCATTAAACCTATGGAGCCAATGTTCTTCAATGATTCAATCTTGCATCTGTATCACAAAATTTCTCTCTAAGCTTTTAAAAACACATGAAATTGTTACAAGCAAATCACTAGAATGTCTGCAGCTGACTCTGAGGCTGCTAAAGAATTAAATGGTATTTTACGTTTTATAGCTCATAAAAAGAAGTAAAAATATTTAAAACCGACTGATATTAAAAATACATGATACGCGATACATATTTGTGTACTTTGCAGCCGCACCTGTGTGTGTGTACAGTCAGTCTCAATGGGCTGCTGCCCCTCTTCTGTCTCTTCATCATCATGCTCTGTTTTATCAGGCTCTGTCATAAAGGTGGGCCTCTCTTGCAAGATCCATTTCCTGTACACTTTAATCACCTTACGAGTAGCGGAGGCCTCACAGGATGGCAAAAGGAAGGCCTGAGGGGCGAAAAATAATGCAGTTATAATGCAAAGCAGTGAACTCTCACAAAATTAAAACAGCAACTATTATTACTTCTTTATTACACATAATACCTGCACCTAATGCAACTGTAGAGAACTGTAAATGCCTCAAAAAATTACTCAAAAGATGTCTAAACTGAAATCTGAAAATGTTTTAAAGTCCACGCTGTTTAGGTCAAAATCTAGAAAATGTCAAATACTCAATTGTTAAATATCTAGCATGCATATGGAACTGACTGCACTTTCAGCAAATTTAAATGGACATATTAAACAGCACTATTTATAAAAGAAATGTAAACATCAATATACAGTACGGCCACAAGATGGCAGCAGAGTCATATAAAACAGTATGACAACTCAGCAGACTTTGAGGAGACTTCTTTAAGTACATTAACACACGCTTGACTGCAGGATGTTCTCTCTGACCTGGTGGAAGACCTCGTTAACGAAGTTGACATTGTCTCGTGTGGAGAGCAGAATGCAGTGCACCATGTCATAAACACTACGGTGCTCCTCTTCTATGCTGCACAGACTGGAGTTGCTGGCCCTGCGGTCAGACAGCGTACTGCTGTTCGAGTGGTTCTTCTCCTGCTCCACTGGCCCATTAGGCTCCGGTTCACTACTTTTCTCCTGACTGCTACTGCCTGCGGTTACAGTCTGGAGCAGAGACACAAAAACATGAACAAGGTTTACGCTAAGGCTACAGGATCTGGACTATATTGTATTGTCAGTGCTATGTATTATGAAGATGATATCACATACAGTATATGAATTCTGACTTCTACACTAAAATACTTTGTTGAATTTGATTCCTTCAACAACCCACATGACCTGAATTCTCATAGAACACAACACATTCAGTCATGGCTTGGAGGCTCATTTACACATTGCAATATAAACAACAAAAGTCAATGCAATTGTCCAATTTATATAGTTTACAAGTTCTGTCTCTACATCAATTCAGTATCACTTCAAAGCAAATTATTCAGGCACAAATAGATTTTTGCAGAGGCAGATGAGAGATCCATTTCAATTAAAATTATTTTTTAAAAGACCAAAGCTCTGTATTTTGAACTGAAGCTGTGTGTAAGCAATGTCTACTCTAAAAGAAAACCTGACTAGAATACTGAACTAAAGCAATTGTTTTGAAATGTGAAGAAGCAAATGGATTTTTGGATGAAAGGATATCCAATAATACTGCCGGCTACTGGAACAACCACTGTCTGAACACTGAAATAAAGCAATGCTTTTCAAATCGTATATAATGCTGCTGACTGTCAGTCAGCCTGCCTCCTACCTGGATGATCTTGGGGAGAACTTCTCCTCCATTCTTAGCGCTGGTTGTAGCTGCACTCACGTACTTCTTCTCCAGGAAGAAGTTGACCAACCAGGTGATGAAGGCCACACGAGGGGCCAAGTACTGATCTCGTGTGCAGAAGGTGCTCTCATTGTTGCGCGACACTGGCACATAGAGAGGCTTTGGTCTGTGATGGGGAAGGTCTGTCAGAAAGAAAGAAGACAAGAGGTGGGGAGTTGAAAACACTTAAGTGAAAGATGATGCACAGAATCAGACGCAATCATATCATAAAGGAAACACTCTATAAAAGCACAATAGGAAAGAACCTGTAAAATAAAAAAATGAAGGCAATCACAGCGCTCTATGGAAACCTTATAAGTAAGTTCTGATCCATCATCATTCACAGTGATGGCAGTGTCATCCATCTAATTTCAGCCAGATATTTTGTATAAATAATGGCACGTCAGCCCTTTAAACTCTTTTTGAAGTGCAGGAATGTCACTAGATCAGAGTAGAATCACTGAGAAAACTCAATACATTAATTATAAAACATTCTTTCACAAAGTCAGGCTGTATGGCTACTGTTCTCAGTACAAACAGAGCAAGATGTGACATACTCAAGTATTTAACAGTGTTTAAAATAAGAACTGTAATACATTACTATCATAGAGCAATAACCAACCTATTTTACTTTGCTACTTTTATGTTAACCCTCTGGAGTCTGAGAGGGTTTTCAGACACTCTGATACTGACATGCCCTGACTTTTTACAAATTACACTTAGACTTTCCAAAAACCTATTTTCAGATGTGCTGATATATTGTGAAAACACACTCTTAACATTTCTAGCCAAGACGTTTGAGCTCAGAACTATGTAACCATCGGTGTTGGCTACACACTGGTCATTACAGGTTTTATAAATTGTATGTGGTTTTATTTCTAAAGCTTAACAAATGAGGTGACAATGTCTTTTACTCTGTCATTAACTGTACATTCAATATTCCTGTGAGATGTGAGAGATATTTGTTCAGGTGCAGTGATCTTTGTTTTCACACATCCCACGGCCGCTAATCCACCAATGGTATGTCTGGAATTACCATATCATTATCATATGAATGGCAGATTGTGTGAGTGACTCACACTGAAAAATGTGTCTCTGCTTATTTAAGCTCCTCTCACAAATGTATAAAAATATATTTTGATTCAACCTATATATATTTAAAATTAGACTCTTAAAAGGTTTCCGGGGTATGTTTACTTTTGTTTCTGGGATAAAATCTCATATTATATTTGCGGAATTTCGTTAATATACCACCAGCGGAAGCGCCAACTCCAGGTGGCTAACAAATGTTACACATAGTAACTAAAAATATGTGTTAAAGAATGTAAAAACAGTTATCATTTTTATTCACTTCTTAAAGCTAATCAAAACCACACACCGCTATGTTCAAAAGATTAATATTACAGTTCAATCCTGATGTGTTCAGACTGTTTGTGTAGAAGACAGAGTGAAAAATGCAGTGCACCCAAAGACAATATTTATACCTTGTGACATATAATTCAAAGAGGAAAAGACATTATTATCTGCTGTTAAATTTGCCTACAAAACTATGAAAACAATTGATGCTAATTTCTTCCTGAGGATAGCTACAAGTTGGCAATATGGAAACTCACCTAGTAATGGCTTATAGAGATTGGTGAGCTTAGTGAAGGAGGGAAAGAGATGATGCAGGTAGTACTTCTTAAAGAGGGTGAAGAGAAACCTGAAGCCTGAGTCCTGGTTGTCTTTTTTGTGCCATTCCAGACTGGATGCCTATAAATGGAGATTCAACTCACAGTTAAGCAAATGCCAGGTTACCTGGAAGACATCAGCTTCACCAACACAAGTGAAAAGTAGCTCCAGGAACAAAAAACAAAAAAATAAACCACTACAGGCTCTTTTATATACACTAAGTTTTATGAGTTGAATAAACTGGCTTTTGGTATTGCTAAGATATAAAACACAAGGTCTAAAAACAGCTTTAAACCTTTCTAGTTTCACGGTAGGGGAAAAAAGCTGAAGTCTCTGCATTTTAACTGTGGGCATCATATCTCATATTGGTCATTACAACGTGATTATTATTGGGTCAGTAGTCCTTCTGGAAAAAAGAAAGAAAAACAAAAGAATCTGCTTTTTGATTTTAAATGTTATGGTTAGATATAAAAAGTTGGATTAGACATAAAAGTCAACATCAGGTAGAAAATAACCTGAAACATATAATACAGTGGTAACCCTACTTACGAGCATCCCTACTAACAAGTATTCCAGGTAACGAGTCGAGATCTCGGAATATTTTTGTTCCAGGTAACGAGTAATATTCCAGCTAACGAGTAGCGTAAATTTCTTCAATTATGCCAAACCACTAGGGGCGCTGCGGTCGTAGAAGAGGTCAGTCAATACCTTTGACCGCTGTCCAGTAAAAGTGCCTGTTGACAGCGACGCTAAGGTAGCAAAAGGTAGTGAACAAGAAAGTTAGATACCATGCCATACACGTACGCCCGTCCTCCTGTCCTCCTTAGCCGCCAGCCTACACGAGCCTCGTCATGTTTATTTTTTAAAAACCCATATAAAACATTATTTAGCATATTAAAGTATACTGTATATTGGTCGCCTGACACGGATTAATCAGTTTTACATGTATTCTTATGGGGAAAAAAATGCATCCAGCTAACGAGCATTCCAGCTAACGAGCTCAGCTCCTGCACGGATTAAACTCGTAAGTAGGCTTACCACTGTAGTTGATATGTAATTCAGGAGGTTATGCTGAAAATTAAATGCTGAATGCATTCTCACCTGTATCACCATGAACTTCAGCACAGTTTGGAGGATGTAGCATGTTTGGTCGTCTGCTACCTTCTCCCCAGGAACAGCAGGCACCAGTGGGGTGATCTCTTCAGGGACAATCTTGGCTGTGCCACCAAAAAATAAAAATAAAAATAAATAAATAACAAGAACATAAAATAAATAAATAAATAAATATAAATAGTAAAACATATCTGGTAAAGAAAAGCAGGCTATTCAATTCTCAGTGCTTTGAAATTGTCTCTGTTTATAATGTTGTGTGAGAGGTGGTTGTTTTGCTTAGGATATAACAGGATTTGTCCAGGGACAGTGCAGAAGTCAAATATATAGCTTCAATAGATACAGGACTATAGACAGTCTGTCCTTTTATTGGTTCTTTTATTATTAGCAAAGCTCTGTCACTACTGAATTAGTCATCTGAAAACCAAAGACAGTCCACTTGAGTGCAAATTGGAGTTTTTCACTCATTTCTTTCAGCTGTGAAGTCTATTCAGATGCCTGGTCATAAGAGCAAAGACACAAGGACAGTGACAATTTCCTAGTATTTGGACAGTTCAAGGACACAGAGAAATTCCGAGACGAGACATCCAGAGAAATCATTCCTTTCAGCATTTATCTGCGTCTGGTTTTCTTTGCGAATAACATTTGCCAAAGGTGACATTTGATAATAACAATATAATAAAAGACATAAAGTACAAGACTATTATTAAATGACACTGAAAAAACCATCCTGAGGAATAAAGCCACAGGGTTAATAGAAAACATGTGAGCTTAAGTCCCCGGAGAGTCCAGTAAACAGTGGGGTGTAGATAAAGCGAAAGGGTGACTACTCCAATTTTGGAGCTTTGGTTGTACCAAAAGAACATCCACTTTCACTATGTTTATAAAAGTCCCCGTTTCTATGAGCAAGAGAAGATTCAGCCAAAGTGGTGGATGACACAACCGAGAAAGAGTCGTCTCATCTGATTTACCGCCCAATGTATCCAGGGAAACCAGCAGGTCTGAGCTAAGCAACCGTGGGTGTGTGTGCTGTTTTACCATCAGAGGGGTTGGAGAAGGGATTGTAGATGATGGTGTCTAGTGTGCAGGGTCCTCTGGAGGAAGACACTGCAGGGAAGCCAGGCACCAGGCAGGCAAAGATGAGCAACTGCTCCTCAGCACAGTTAGTCTGAAGCGCCTGCAGCCAAAGCAGGAACAGCCGCATGCCTTCACAGCGGATCTGCATACATCAAAACATTGAAATGGCATCACAAGTATAAACCTAATAATGTCCACTATGTATGTCTGCAAATGATGCGACACTCCGTTAAGGACGACCCACACTCCTCCCCTCCTTAGTCTGCATAAACATTGTGCTTAATACTCTGTGCCAGAGAATGCATACATCTTTACAAGGGCCTTTTTCTTTTATTTTTGCAGTTTTACTTGCTGACAGCTGACATTCAGCAACAGACAGATAATTAACCCACATATTACAATTAACTCAATACTACCCAAGTAGTAATAGGACATGTTTGTTGTAATGATCACTTAGTTGTATAATTCATGTCATACCACACTCGTGCATGTTTATCAATCACACCACACACAAGTCTAACGGAACCGTGCCTGAGCCCAGTGAGGCAGAGCATGGATCAGCATCCTGAGCAAACAGCATATACAAAACGAACCTGACTTTGGGGGTCAAACATGCTCGAGAATGGTATGGATCACCAAGTGTGAGTACACCCTTACTTTCATCTTGCTTAGGGTTAATATGGTTAGAATTATATCTACTCTACATGCTCAGAAGTTTTAAACACCTGCACATCCAATATCTTCTGAAACCAAGCATATTAATTAATAGAGAAAAATAATGACAGCAATTGTCTACACAGTAAATCTGCAAAGTGTTAAATCAACACTGTTAGAGTTAAATTAACACTGAGAGTGTTACATTTTGACACCCTCAGTGTTAATTTAACTCTAATAGTGTTGATTTAACACTGGCAGATTTACTGTGTATAAACCAGTTACGCAAATGTCAGTAAGATACAGTTTTCACAAATACAATCTTGTGCAACAGTGAAATCCGATATTTTAGATCAGATACAAAATTTGAATTTTGAATTAACGTGTTTCATATTTTAATATGACCAACAAAATTCATTATTTGACTTGATTTAAAGAACTAAATAGTTTTTTTTTGCTACTGAAAGTACCAGAGAACCCACAACTACACTGGTTACAGCTTTTTTCCACAAACACTGACTGACAGCCGCAAGAGACCCTCAAGTCACTTTGAAGTTTTGGTAACACTTTATAACACTTTATTTACTAATAATTTACTAATGATTTGTTAACATTAGCAAAATGAATACAATCATTAGTGACTACATGAACCGTCATTTATAAACATTTGTTCATGTTAAAATTCTCAGGAACTAATGAGTTGTTCAGCTATTAATAATTAGTTAATGGCTTATTAATGAAAGTTATAAAGTGTTACAAACAGAATTTGGACAGTACAGTTTTGAACAATTATAGACCAATATCCAATCTCCCATTTCTTGCAAAGGTTCTTGAACGTGTGGTGGCCTCTCAGTTACTTCAGTTCATGTCCTCTAACAACATCTTTGACAGTTTTCAGTCTGGTTTCCGTGCTCGGCACAGCACTGAGACACTCTGACTTATGTATTAAATGACCTCCTCCTTTCTTCTGATAATGGCTATGCTTCTCTTCTTTTACTCCTCGATCTCACGGCTGCCTTTGATACTGTTAACCATGCCACTCTGATATCACGATTTGGTGTTCTTGGTTTCTCAGGTTCAGTTCTTTCTTGGTTCACCTCCTATTTAACAGATAGACGTCAGTTTATTCACATGGGCAATTGCAAATCTGATACTGCTCCAGTTGCCCAGGGTGTTCCCCAAGGCTCTGATACGTCAGCATGGATTGAACTTCCACCTGTATGCTGATGACACCCAGCTATATCTTAGGTTTAAACCATCTGGCCCTTATCCACCTCTATCCATCACCAATAGCGCTTTTCCACCAACACGGAACCGGCACCGTTCTGGTTCAAGAACCTAATTTTGAACCGTTCGGCGCGTTTCCACCAAGAAAAATACCGGCCAGAACCAGGAACGTTCGTTCGAAGCGGGAACCAAAAAATACTTGGTTTTTCAGTGCGAACCAAACGCGCCTGCGCACTGAGGCGACTCGTAGCGGACAGTGGTCCACTGAAGAAACTCAGTTTTAATTTATTTGGTGTTCTCCGGAGTTTCAGGAGAACCTTGAGGGGAGTATTAGAAAGGAGACACTCTACAGCGAGCTGGTGCAGGACTTAGCTCGGGCAGGTTTTGTTCGTTCAAGAGAGCGAGTGATAGATAAGCTAAAGAAGCTAAAAAATTAGCTTATTTTCTAAAATCTTTTAGAGATTCTAAAAAGGAGCTATCGCACAGTGGAGCTGGACGAGGGAATGTACCGGCTCTAGATTTGACTTGTGAAGTGAAACAAGCATTTGTACCAAGAGCACAAATGCTCGCAAGTAGTCAATGTGCTCCGCCATCTTTGTTTATAATTCCGCTTTGTTGATGACGTACACCGTGACGTATCTTTGGTTCAACTAGTGGAAACGCGGGCTGGTTCACTAAAAAGCACCGAGGTTCTCATAAGCCCGAACGGCACCAGTTCAAGAACCAGAGTTATTTTGGTGGAAAAGCGCTACAAGTGTATCCTTGAACTCAACTTTTGGTTGAATGATAATTTCCTCCTGTTAAATGCCCAGAAGACTGAGTTTCTCATCATTGGCACTAAATTAGTGGTCCTTTCCCTTGGTAACACTTCTCTCACTGTTGCTGATACTCCTATCCAGTCATCCACTACAGCACGTAATCTTGGTGTTCTGTTTGACCCGCTCTTGTCATTTGAACCACATATACGCTCACTTACTAAATCTGCCTTCTTCCAACTTCGTAATATCTCACGCCTCCATCCATTCCTGTCATTCAAATCTGCTGAAATTTTGGTCCATGCCCTCATCACATCTAAGCTTGACTACTGTAACTCCCTCCTCTATGGTCTTCCCTTAAAATCAATTTGTCCCATTCAGGCTGTTCAAAATGCTGCTGCTCGTCTTCTGACCCAGTCCAGAAAATATGAGCATATTACTCCCTTTTTGGAACGTCTCCACTGGCTCCCGATAAACCTCCGCATTCACTACAAGATTCTAATACTTACATTTAAAGCACTTACTGGTCTGGCACCCCTTTATCTGGCTAATCTCCTTCACCGTTATGTCCCCACTCGTAGATTAAGATCAGCTGATACTGGTCTCCTGGTTGTCCCCAGATTTAAGCTTGTCACCATGGGTGGTCGGTCATTTAGTGTGGCTGCACCGACACTTTGGAACTCTCTTCCTCTCTCTCTCCGTCTATCATCATCCCTACACACTTTCAAAACTCAGCTAAAAACTCACCTGTTTACTCAATATTTCCATTCAACTTAATCTTAAGTGTGTTGTGTGATTTGTCCATATGTTTTCCATTTTTTGTTGTCAGTTTTTTTGTTTGTTTGTTTTTTGTTTACCTATTCCACCTCTATGTAAAGCGTCCTTGGGTTTCTTGAAAGGCGCTATATAAATGGAAATTATTATTATTATTATTATTACCAAAGTTTTTACTCTTACTTTGAGCACAAAGAGAAAATTGGTACTTTTAAGACTGCATTTGACTTACAGTTGATTTGTTCAGAGTCTGAACAGGAGACTATACTAAATTCTGAATCTGGCCCCGAGTGGCTCAGCGGGCAAAGACGCTACCACTATGTTTGCCATCAACAGCCGGGGCCCAAGAGAGCAAAAATTGGCAGTGCTCTCTCTGGGTGGGTAGATGGCGCTCTCTCTCCCCATCACTTTCACATTGCAATGTCTGCTGGCTGATTGGTCCAATCGGAGCTGGGGACCCTGTGTGCCTTCTTCCGAGCACGTTAGGCTCTCCAGTGATGGTGTATCAGCGGTGGTTCAAAAAAGAAGCGGTGGCTGCATCACACGCAACGGAGGAGGCTTGTGCTTGCCTGCACCCTCCTAGAGTCAGGGACAGTGCAAAGTGATGGGGAGAGGCCTAACGGAGGGGATGGGCTAATTGGCTACCACTACATTGGAAAGGGGATAAAATTGGCAAAAACCAAGAAAAAAAAAATTCTGAATCCGTCATTACACCAAGCAAACTTTTCAGTCGACAGCTGTGATGGGAGCAAAACAAAACAACCCGGAATTTGACAAAAATTTACAAAAAAATATTCACAGAACAAAATGTGCTGTGAAATGCTTTACAGACTAGTTTGAACAAAACATTAATATAAATAAAGCATATGCAGTGGTAACCCTACTTACGAGCATCCCTACTAACGAGTATTCCAGGTAACGAGTCGAGATCTCGGAATATTTTTGTTCCAGGTAACGAGTAATATTCCAAGTAACGAGTAGCGTGAATTTCTTCAATTATGTCAAACCACTAGGGGCGCTGCAGTCGTAGCATCTCCTAGATGCTACCGTAGAAGAAG
>BRDA01001642.1:38093-50283 GCA_036984385.1 Crenuchus spilurus | reverse complement strand
GTTGACACTGTGGAATTTTGAATCAACATATTTCTCCTTTAAAATGTTACATTTACTCAGATTAAACTTTTGATCTGTCATCTATGTTCTATTATAAATAAAAAAATCTCCACATCATTGCATTCAATTTTTATTCACAATTTGTATAGCGTCCCAATATTTTTGGAATCCGGTTTGTATTCGAACATGTACGTTTGGGCAAAACGACATTGTGTGTGTGTGTGTGTGTGTTTCAGACAGGTGGATGGTCTGAGGTTGAGGTTTGCAGGGAAGTCTGTGCCCACAGAGAAGTTTGCGGCTCGGAAAGCCAGGCGCTACAACGCCTCCAAGCCAGTAAAGCTGGTTTTACCAGTACTGGTGAGCACATTTACACACTTCAAAAATTGTGCTGGTCACTTCCCTTAGGACAGCGGACACTCCTACCTGATCTCTCTCTCTCTCTCTCTCTCTCTTTGTCTCTCTCTAGGAAATGATGTACGTGTGGAACAGCTTCACTATCCTTAGTAAAAGGCCAGAGCTGATACAGAACATCCTCATCATCATTGAGAAGGCAGAAGAGGACCTGATAAAAGAGGCCAGTGGTGAGAGACTTGCACAGCTGTGTCCTCATTCTGTGTTTAATATCTGAAGACAGAACGTCTAACTGACCTTCAGACGTATAATTTTCCAGACCCATCAGTGTACCATCAGGATGACCAGAGCTTGGTGCAGCTGCTGAAAGGCCTGTGTCTAAGACACCTGGACCACTTGGAGCAGGCAGAACAGTGCTTTAACTACGTCATCTCCAGGTCGGGGCCAATCCAGTATGAATTTGCGAGTTGTTCAGTTTACAGTTAGAATGTAATAACTGTAGTAATTTTAAACCAGTATGAATCAGAAAAATCTTAATCTTATATCATTTTATTTCTATGCTTTTGCCAATTTTTATTCCCTTTCCAGTGTAGTAGTAGTCAATTAGCTCATCCCCTCTGTTAGGGCTCTCCCCATCACTTTGCACTGTCCCTGACTCTAGGAGGGTGAAGACAAGCACAAGCCTCCTCCAATGCGTGTGATAGTCACAGCCTCTTTTTGAACTATTGCTGATACATAGTCACTGGGGAGCCAACGTGCTCGGAGGAAAGCGCAGGAGTCCCAACTCCGAATGGACCAATCAGTAGACGCCTGAGCCAGCAGACATTGCAATGATAGAGTGATGGGGAGAGAGAGAGTGCCATCTACCTGCCCAGAGAAAGCACGGCAAATTTTTGCTCTCTTGGGCCCCGGCTGTTGATGGCAAACCAGGATGCGAACTCGCGATCCTCTGGTCATAGTATCAGCGTCTTAGCCTGCTGAACCACTTGGGGCAGAATCTTAATCTTAACTGCCTGTTGATTTCCACTCTGTGGAGTGATTTTAATCCAGTATGAATCCTAACTGTAGTGTTTACAGGCTGTATACTTTACACTATACCAGTGTGAACAGTGCATAATATGATACTCCGATGGTACTGATGCGTAATAATATCCCTTCTTAGAAAATGTGCCTAAAACTGTCCCGTGTTACTGTTTTGATCACTGTAACGTAAAAACATGTAATGATTTTTGTAACG
Source organism: Crenuchus spilurus (assembly GCA_036984385.1). Classification (NCBI taxonomy): domain Eukaryota; kingdom Metazoa; phylum Chordata; class Actinopteri; order Characiformes; family Crenuchidae; genus Crenuchus; species Crenuchus spilurus. The sequence goes on along the minus strand of BRDA01001642.1, from coordinate 48,695 downwards.
CTGATGCTGTACTGCTGATGCCCAGCTGATAATGAACTCCTTTTGAATTGTCTTTGTAACTCAGTGAGAAGAGAATCCGCTATGACCATTATCTGGTGCCCTTCACCATGTATGAACTGGGCCTCCTCTACAAGCAGCAGGGAGAAGTGGAAAAGGCCATTGCATGCATAGAAAAGGCCAAGTGAGTTACTCTTTCTGAATTCTGTACACTACCCTACTAATCTTGTTTTTATATTTGAATGCATGCAAATTAAATGCAATTTTATTTTTGGTAATTTTTGAGCCAAATATTTTCTCAAATGTGGAAAGTGTTCACTTATTGAAAAGGGCAGCTGCCACTGATGAGGATGATATAGAGGGCATGAACATCACGTCCCAGATAGCGACAGTCACTGCAGTTATGCCAGGGCTGTCTCTAGGTTTTTAGGGGATTTTTGGGAACCCTCTACCACCCATCAGAGGTGGGGGGATGCTTGGGTCCATTAGATGGAGACTGCAGTTCACATACATTTGCATGCAAATATTACACATTTTATTCACATTTTAAGTGAAGACTAAAGCTCTATTGGGACTGGACTCCACATAATGCTCTCCCAGTTGGAGTATATTATTAAGTGACTCCTCAAAAGCATTATTATTTGTTGGTTTGTGATTTTAGTTGTTAAAAGATTAAATACGGCTAGTAGCAGCAGCCAAAAAGCTTTATTTTCTGATGCAACACAGTGTCTGCTTGGACTAACATGAGCAGACAAGGTCTATGATTGCTAAAAAATGGTAGATAATTCAGCCTGTAATGTACACACAGGACGAGGGGACAAAAAACACAGACATGGTGCATTCACACACAAATAAAAACACCAAGGACCTCTTGTGAAAGCAGAAATTACCCCAGGACCCCCTGTATATTTAATCCAGTCTAAGTAGGGCTTACGTTAAAACATCCTCTACAGATTCTTTATATTTTAATGAACAATCACATTTTTACAAATGCATTGTAAAAGATGTTTTAACATAAATACATCAACCTTGTCATTTGACTGGGGTGTCCAAACGGTTACATTGGACTGTACATACAGTATGAATCTCGAGAGGTTGTTTGAGAAAGATCAGGATTAAGCGAATGAGATGATGGATGGATGGATATTGATGGTAGCTGTGTAAAGGTTCTGTGATTGTCATCACATGATGTATTTATGTGTATTTGTTCTTCATACAGAGAGGATTATAAGAACTACTCTATGGAGTCCAGACTACATTTCCGTATTCATGCAGCGCTGAGCAGTCTGGCTGATCTCAAGACGGCTCCTGAGCTCAGTCTGCCAGTTTAAGACACTGAAAATGTGGGCAGAGAAATAACGCAGACCTGTTCAGAAGCACCGAGTTTAGTGGAGTAGCTCTGAGTGCCATACAAAAGAAATAATAAAAAAGCACATTTGAAAAACATCCAATTTCTTGTCTGTCTTTATGGTTCAGATGCTGTCTTGGGGGGTGGTGACCCAAATCTCAAATACAAATAATACAGGCTAGTCATTTTGTAAGGAAAGAAGGTTTCTCTGCTGTTTTAGTCATAAAATCTGAGAATGAATGAATGAATGAATGAATGAGATCTGTAGACCTAAATCTAGTGTATACACTGACATGCAAAAGTTTTGGCATCCCTGATTTAAGTTGTGTAACTGTAAATAACTAAATGAGTCAAGCCTGGCCTGATTTCCAAAAGGCATGAAGCAAAAATACATTTCTCTTATATGCACTGCTTGTTTTAAGCACTTGGTGTGTCCATGACTACAACCTTTGTCATAACTAAGGCCCTACCAAATTAACTGGATTTTTTTCTATAATTTAATAGACTTGTCTCAAATCACAAATAAAATCAAGTTTGTCACATACACAATCATACATGGTACAGCTGACAGAGAAATGCTTTTGATGACTGCTCGTTCACATTAGGAAAAGAAAGGTGCGGGGTATCAAGAAAAAAATTAAAAGAACACGAAATAGAATAAGGAATAGATATGGAAGAATGGATTCTTGTGCAAAAACATGAGATAGTGTGCAAAAATACATAAGTATGCAAAAAATGCAAATACTTTGTAAATATACAGATTAATGTGGTGGTTAAATTGTGAACATGGATGGTGTAGAAGTGTGTGTGTGTGTGTGTGTGTGTGTGTGTGTGTGTGTGTTTGCATACACTGTGGTGCATGTGCTGTGCTATTTACTAGGGTTCAGTGTCTGGATGGCCTGTGGGAAGAAGCTTTTCTTCATCTACTTTGTGTTGGCCATCAGCCTGAGGCAGGGTTGCCAGGTCCAGCATAAATATCCAGCCCAAAGTCAGTCTAAAACCCACCGTTCAGAAGCTTAAACTAGCCCCAAAATGTGTCATACATTTGAAGCAAATGGCAAAACAACTGAGTGTATGACTTACTATTTTGTTTCAAGAGATTCATCATCAGTCATTAATATGGTAACATTAGTGTTTATTAGTTCTTTTATAACAGTTTTATACCCCAGTCAAGAACATTTAATAGTAACATAATTAGCAAAAAAAAAAAGGAACTGATTTTCATTTCACATTTGCAGTATTTGCAATATACCTTTTTCTTGTCATTAGGAACACTTTTAATCCAATATATATTTTGGCTGCCCCAGTAATTTTTAAAAGTAGCCCAAAAAACGCATCCCGCCACGCTTTAATTTTCAACCACGACTGGATTTTCAAATAAGCCCAATTTAGCATGAAAACAGCAAACCTGGCAACCCTGGTGTGAGGGCGCCTCCCTGGCGGCAACAGAGAGAAGTGTCCATTGTTGGGATGGCTATGATCCATCAGTATTTTTTTTTTTTTTTTTCCTGTGGTCCACCATTGCTTTGTGCATGTCCATTCTATGCACATTTACATGTAATGACAGTTTTAATTAACTTTTTTAGTCTTTAATGCCAATTAATGAGTGACTTTTTTCACAGAGCACTGTGTTCAGTTTGTGTTCAATAATACTCTGTAATAATAATGACTGACCACCTAGAATATGTTCACACACACACACAATATGTCCATATTGTTGTTTTTCAGGGCAATAATATCACATCGGGATATTGGTCTTGTACTTGGTATCGCCCATCACCAGCATCCAAACGTGTAACTAATGTGTGATTTATCTTAGATTAACACAAGAACTTTCGACACAAAATTATATTCAAGCATTTCAAATAAATAAACAAACATCTGGTGTAAAACATTTACGCCCGACGTTCAGTCCTATTTAAAACAAGGTGTGCAGTTTGGAGGCGTTTATCAGCTGGTTGGTGGGATTTTGAATGTTTGATAAAACGCGAAAGTGCTGACAGCCAATTGTCTGACGGATGCTGCGCGTTTGTCAGTTGAGCCGGTGGCTAAAGAGGAAAAGACGATGGAAGGCAATAGAGACGAAGCAGAAAAATGTATAAATATAGCCACCAGAGCCCTCGAAGCTGGAGACAAAGAGAAAGCTGTCAAGTTCTTGAACAAAGCAGAAAAACTATACCCCACCCAGAAAGCGAAAGGTAAGAGAAAAGAGAATTTTAATCAGAGACGTCTGTCTGCTTTAGCGAGTTAGCTTAGCGGCTAATGCTAATATAGCTGATCTTGAGAGGAAGGCTTACTTTTGATTTTAGGATGATTTACTGTTAAATCCTTCTGGATTAGACTGATAATGATTATACTGTGTTGAGATCATAGAAATGTTTCTAAAATACTGTCAAACATCGGTTGTTATTTTGTCTGTGAGTATGTTTATTGAAGCTCATTCCCGTCACTTAAAATACATTTCAGCAGCTCATTTTTCATTGTTGAGTGAAATGACAAACCAAGACAATGAAAATAAGATGACTTCTCATCATTTTATGTTTTTTTATTAAGTTGAGATATATCAAATGTTTTGAGATTTCTCATTATTTTGACATGACAGGTCATTATTTTTAGAATTTCTCATTGTTTTGAGACAATTGTTATTTTGCCATACTAAGTCATTATTCTGACATGCCAAGTCATTATTATTTTGAGAATTTCTTATTATTTTGAGATGGTGTCTCATTATTTTCACATATTAAGTCATTATTTTGAAATGATTTCTCATTATTTTCAAATCCTAAGGCATTGTTTTGAGATACTAAGTCGTTATTTTGAGAATTTCTCATTATTTTGACACACTAAGGCACTATTTTAAGAGAATTTTTTTTTTATTTTGAGATATTAAATTGTTTTGAGATGATTTCTCATGATTTTGAATACTAAGTCATTATCTCAAAATAGTAACATAGTGTCTCAGAATAACAACTTAGTATCTCAAAATCAGGTCACTGCTTACATCCCCTGAACTGAAAAGACACAACTGCAATGCCCCTAAGAAAGGCACTCCGAACTGCTTGGTGCCCCTAGTGTGTGTGTATGTGTGCATTTCACTTCACAGATGGGTTGAATGCAGAAGTCAAATTCCTCTGTGTGCAAGTACATTGGTCAGTGTCTCACTTTCAGTTCACTTTGTATCTTAATGTCTTAACTCAATAATGGGGAAATAAATAATTAGATCCAGGTGGAGGCGTCCATGCATCTCGATGTACCTGCTGCACCATTTAATGTGTAATGGTGAAAATGGGAAAAAACAAAACTTCTGCACTCCAGGCCTCAAAACGCTAAGCTGAAGATAAATGTTTTGGATTTAGGGCTGTTATGATCATAACATTTAAGTTGACAATTAATTGCCATATAAGTAATTGTGATTAGCAGGGTGGTGTTTTTTTTTTTTCATTTTACCTCTGATTGTATTTTAGTGGCCAATTAACCTGCCCTTTTTATCAACTCTACCTATTACTATCACTTACAATGTCCCTGACTCTCTTGGGAGGGGGCAGATGAGCACAGGACTCCTCCGACACCAAGCTCCTTTTTTTGAACTGCTGGTGATATATCACCACCAGGCAGCTAGCAAGGTCAGAGTAAAGCGCAGAACCCCTGTTCTGATGGATCACCTGGCAGACGCCAGAGTCAGTTGACATTGTTTATAGCACTATGGAGAGTGTGCCGTCTTGCCCTCCCAAAGAGAGAGCACGGCCAATTTTGCTCTCGAGACCCAGGCTGTCGATGGCAAGCAGCATAATCAGGATTCAAACTCGCAATCCTTGGGTCATAGTGATGGCACCTTAGTCCACTGAGCCACTCGGGGCTCGTGATTAGCAATTTATTGTTCAGTAGGGACAGCTTATAAAGAACAAGGCTGAAGTGACCAACATCAGGACAAATAAACAAACTCAAATGAAGAAAAATATGTTCTTAAGGCTCATTACATTTCATTTCTTTCTGCTTTCTTTAATTTACATGTAGTCACATAGCTAGTGTAAAATCACTTTATCTCATTCAAAATAAACATATGACTCAACAGTAAAACTGGAAGTAATTGTGGCCAGCTTAAGTAATTGTGGATTGTGTAACTAAAACTGTTTTTGTGATATCTAGATTTGCAGGCAGCCGATCCTGTGTATTATTATTGTGGGATTCAAGTGTGGAGAGATGAAATAACCTATGACCATTGACATGTAGCTGTGTAAACTGTATGTGTACAGCTAATTTGGATCTGAATGAACACAGGCACCTAAACTGTGTTATTGGGTAAAAGGAACCCAAACAGCTGGTGGGTCATGTTCAGGATAAAAGGACTCCACTCAAGTGAACCAGACTTTATTACAGTTATAAACCCATAAACTCCTGAAGCTCAAGGCATCAATGTGTCAGTAGTATGATAATTTAATTATTGTAAGCTTTAAAAATGAACAAAACTCATGCTGTCTTACGTGTCTGTGGTGGTGAGGTTTCACTCCTTTTTATAGCTCATAATGTGTCCTCTAAACCACATCCACTAGTCTGTGAGATCTTCTTTAAAGTCTGAATGAGCTCTGAGTGGATTCAGAGACAATTTGGTTAAATATGTTTACAGAAACAACTGGACTATTTAGGTGATTGTTGAGTTCTAGTGTTTGTTAGCAATGTTACAAAACTAAAATCTGATGTAAATGAAAAATTGTATAATTATGATTAGTGAGTGAGAGCTGTGCCTTAAAGGCTGCCTTTCTCTAACATTTAGCTTGTCTGTGTTTTTCTTGTTAAAACAGGTATTACAGTCATTTATGCAGAGATGCTATTGGCTGCTCTTTAGTGGCCACTAAATGTGCTGGAACATTTTCCAGTTATCTACAAAGCTGTCATGTCACTGCCATGATGTCATATAACTCACTTAGAGTTTTTTTCACACTGAGCAGATCTGCAGCTTATTCTTCTAAAATCATGGAGATCAAGACAAGGTCAAGCAAACTGCAGCAGCAGTGCTGTAGAGAAGCTTCCAGCTGCAGCTGAAAAGCTGCTGCAGAGATGTAGACATGAGCGAAGGTCTGTTTACAAAATACAAATGAAGAACTTTGACAACTTTTCAGCCTTACTATCATATTATCCTTTCAGACCGTGATGTAGGTCTCATTCTGGAGAAAGCTAAGACTGTTCTAAACATTTTGATACAAATTTCAGTGGAACTTTCATCATTAATTCATTCTAAGGGTGCCTGATGATTCCTCCTATAAGAAATGGTGTAAATCCAATGAATCAAGTTTCAGACACTCCAAAATATGAACAAAATACTTCTCTTTCTCATGGAGCCTGTGTTTCTCTTGCTTTCTCTCTCGGGTCTCAGTGCTTTTGTTGTGGGTTTACTGTCTGTTTTAGAGCATGACTGTGTGGTCCAGCCTTTGTTTTGTACACTTGTTCTTGGGGTTCTTGACTCTGTTTGTTTTAGCACCTGTTTTCAGGTGGTAACGCTGCACAGGATACAGGACAGGATTGAAATGGACCATATTTTGTATAGAATGTTTACATTTACAACATTTGGCAGACATTTTTATCCAGAGTGATGTACAGAAGTGTTTTATTTCCATTAAGAGAATCATCTCAGCTAGTACAGACAGTTTAGAGTCCAAACTATTCTTCAGTTCAGACACTGTTAGAACACAACCATTACAGATACCTAGAAAGAAAGAAAGATACACAATTATACACAATATAAGAGCTTTACAATGCATTACAATAACTGTTAAACTAGTGCTCGCTTAAGTGCTCCACGAAGAGATGGTCTTCAGTCTGTGTTTGAAGACTGTGTGGGACTCTGCTGTTTGAACAGTCAGTGGGAGTTTGTTTCACCACCTGGGTGCCAGGACAAAGAAGAGTCTTGATTGTCAGCAAAGATGCCAATGTTTTAAAGAGGAGGATCATCATTTTACAATACTGGTAGTACAGACAGCATGTGTACATGACTCTGGAATTCAGACAGCATGTGTTGCAGTGTGAAGTTTCTCCAGCAGGGGGTACTGTTAGGATTTGGTCAAGTTTGAAAACAGTGTTGGTGCCTGTAAGCCAGGGGTGGGCAACTCCAGTCCTGGAGGGCTGGTGTCCAGCAGAGTTTGTTGGTGATTGTGCTCTGACAATAAAATTAAACCTGCTAATTGACTGCTGAGTTGAATCAGGTGTGTTTGATCAGGTAGATCACCAAACTGTGCAGGAATCCGGCCCTCCAGGACTGGAGTTGCCCACCCCTGCTGTAAGCTGTTGAGAAAAACAAATTCTGGTGTTTTTTAACTCTACTGCGATCCACTGATCATAAGGAAGCTATCCATGGCAGTTGTGCGGTTGTTAATTTTGTAATGTGACTGCTTCGACAGTGGTGCTGCCGAGGAGACAGAAGCCTTCACAGATACGGAGAGAAGATATTCAATAGCAAATTGACACAAATCAAAACCTCTCAGTGTTTCAGTTTATAAAGAATAAGCATTATCTGAGGCTAAATAAAAAAAAAAAAAAAAAAAAAACTTTGTCGGAAGTATTTGAAAATATGATTCATTGAATCAGTGGATACACAAAACTCTCTTTACCACCACTTGAGTGTATGCATTGAAAATAATAAAAAGCAGTAAACAGATGATCCTAGTACATAAGGTTTTGGAAACTAGATGCAGAAAGTGACGTGTGGTGCTGTGATTAAGTGAGATTAATGAACCCAAAATTGGTCCTGAGTGTGGATTTGTATTTTGGACAAGTGTGAAAACACCCTTACCGTGCGAAGACACACAGGCACTGCACCAGGAGCTTAGGAATATCAGTTTTTGCCATCATGTTGTGCAAAACAAGAAGCAAAATGTTTCAGAGAAGCGTTTATGTACTCATATTTGAATTAAATATTTTCATGTAATCAGTTCATAAAAAGCTTACTGGCTATTGACAAATCTTGTTTGTTTATTGGGGGTTGTGGGTCAGAGGGGTGGTGATATTGTGTATTGTTAGTATTTTAATAAACAATAACTAGACAAGCACCTGGAAAAGAAATTCCAGAGCTCATGTATTCATGGGTTGCAGCGGACATTTCAAATGAAGCTGCTGCCATAGTGGATACCTACTGTCTGATTCGGATAAAGGATTATCTAACCAAAAGCAGTCGACTTTGCAGTGTGTATTTTATCTCTGGCAAGTAACTTTTGGTTAACAGCTAAGTTAGCGTTAACTAAGCTAATTAGGTTGAGTAGTTAGTTTACTGTGTGAATGTACTTGCTTTTGCTAGTCAAACTGTTTAATAAGACGTTTTGGCAGACTGGTATTATTAGATTTGTGCTAAATTACTTTTAGGGTTGTCAATTTACAACAAAACTTTCTTTAAAAATCTAAAGCTCAAAATAAACACTATGATAACGTTACGACATGGTGTTAGTCACGTAGCTTAGCTTTGACAAGGAATATTTGTGAAGTATTTGTAAGCATCTGTGCTTTTGTAGGCTTTTGAACTTTGTTCTGAATAAGGCTACAGGTTATGAATTAAGTATATGTAAATATCATGAAACGTCAGGTTTGTCAGTGATTCCGATGAGGCCAGCGGTCGAAAATGCTCAGGTGGTTATAAATGTGTCGTGTCCAATTTAAGAAGAGTATCGGTTCTGGTCTGCAGAGATCATATGAAAAGTTTGCTGCATTGTTTTTGTTGCATGATGTATTCAACATGGTGGCAACAACATCAAACTCGCGTTACTGCAAGGCATGTATACCTAATCCTGTCTGAATAGCCCTTAAGGATACAGTTAACTGCAGTGTATGTTATGACACTTAAAGGGACACTTCTGTAAGGTATGACGTAAGGCCTCATGCTGAACAGACTTCATCACATATTAGATCATGTCTACTGTCAAAATAGTTCACATCATATGCAGAGTTTGTAGATGAAAGGGGTCAGTAGGAGTGAATCACAGCTGGTAACTGGAGCACATGGGAAGAAGATTTAAATGGGATTGGACACAATCCTTTAATGAAGTGTTTGACCTGAAGCTGACTCGAGTTGCTGAGCTTTAGATTTAACTAATCTAAGGAATAGTGCACGTTACTTCATTTAGACATTATTTAAGTAGAAGTAAACTATAAGTTGAGTTTGGTTGAAAGTATCTTGATTTAGAAACTGTAATATTTTGCAGAATTAAAGCTAAGAAAAAGTAATATATAAATAATTAAATTGTTTTAAATAATGAAGCTTCTGATTTATAGCCAAAAAAGCCTAAACTTTATTATGTGTAACACTATCAATAAACAAAATTTAGTATCAGACCAAACATAGAAATTAAATCTTCCTATTTATTGGTCCTGTACACTTTGCCATTTTTTGTGCAAAAAAGTGATATTTTAGAACATCATTTTGTGCTACAGTCAAACACTGAAAGCTAGAGCTGCATCGTTAAGAAATTTTGATACAACAACCAATTATTTTTTGTTCAGTATTGTAATTTAAACATTAATATATACAACTATTTTAAATTTAAGTAATGTAATGTATAATTCACACTACATTATAACAATCAGTAGCTATTACATGGAGTCACACAGTAACTAGCAGAGGGCGGTGTGGGGTCTGCAAAAAGAAATATTCGCACTGTACAATCTAAAAATAGGACAAAATAATCAATAGGACAAAATAATCAATACAAAAGTCTGAAAACAGTAATTACATTTTTCAATTTATTGACGATTAATATACGCCGTTGATATACATCCCTTATTTAAACTTTAGGACTTTTAGGAACAGAAAAATATTTTTTTAAGTTTCATTCATGAAATGTTGAAGGGCAGCTGGCATTTTCAGAGTATGTAAAAAAAAAAAAAAAAAGTCAAAATTAGAGATGCAAGATTTTGTCTAGACAGCATGGCTGTATTGTAATGTCCAGTCTGTTAGACAGGTTTATTGATATCTGGATCAATAAAAAAATAGACATGTTTGGGCTTGATTTTCCCTTCTGGCTCTTCATAATTGAATGCAGCATGTCATGACTCTACCAATTAAACAGTCAGACTATAAAACACTAATATAAGACTGCGCAGAGACCCACAGCTCTGAAAAACAGAGATATTACCCTGTGAAATGTTCACGAATAGAAACTACAGTCATGGCCGAAAGTGTTAGCACCCCTGAATTTTTTCCAGAAAATGAAGTATTTCTCCCAGAAAATTATTGCAATTACACGTTTTGTTATACACATGTTTATTTCCTTTGTGTG
>BRDA01001642.1:1792-37993 GCA_036984385.1 Crenuchus spilurus | reverse complement strand
GTCTCATCTGTCCACAAGATGTTTTCCCAGAAGGATTTTGGCTTACTTGGATACATTTTGGCAAACTGCAGTCTAGCTTTTTTATGTCTCTGTGTCAGCAGTGGGGTTCTCCTGGGTCTCCTGCCATATCGTTTCATTTCATTCAAATGTCGACGGATAGTTTGAGCCGACACTGATGCACCCTGCGCCTGCAAGACAGCTTGAATTTCTTTGGAACTTGATTGGGGCTGCTTATCCACCATCCGGACTATCCTGCATTGCAACCTTTTATAATTTTTTCTCCTCTGCAATTAGCTACAGTGCCATGGGTTGTAAACTTCTTGATTATGTTGCGCACCGTGGACAAAGGAACATCAAGATCTCTGAAGATGGACTTGTAACCTTGAGATTGTTGATATTTTTCCACAATTTTGGTTCTCAAGTCCTCAGACAGTTCTCTTGTCCTCTTTCTGTTCTCCATGCTTAGTGTGGCACACACAGACACACAATGCAAAGACTGAGTCAACTTCTCTCCTTTTTATCTGGTTTCAGGTGTGATTTTTAAATTGCCCACACCTGTTACTTGAGCATCGCATGCTTGAAACAAAGGTATTTACCCTCAATTTTGAAAAGGTGCCAATAATTTTGTCTGGCCCATTTTTGGAGTTTTGTGTGAAGTTATGTCAAATTTGCCTTTTTTTCCTCTGTTTTTTGTTTTGTTCCAATACACACAAAAGAAATAAACATGTCTATAACAAAACATGTGTAATTGCAATAATTTTCTGGGAGAAATACCAGTGCCAACACTTTCAGCCATGACTGTATAATGCTCACCTCAGGTTTACAATAATACCTTAATACATTTTGACCTCCTGTTTAATTATTTTTGGTTAATTTTCTTAAAACAGTATTTTCCACAGAGAAATGCATACTTACACTTTATTTACTGAATTTAACAATTTGGACTTGTAAAATGTGATCCGTGTAGTTTGGTACATTAAATATTTTGTTATTTATTCTCAATGTGTTGAATTCAGAAAATAAATATAAATTTTGCAGAAAATACTAAACAAAATGCTCTTTTCTCAAATACAAAGTTTGAATTTTCAATTAATAGTTAATATGTGAAGATAGGAGGAAATAGATTGTTGTTTAACCCCCTGTCCCCTAGATGGCAGTGTTGTAATTTATCTTCAATCATTAGACTCTTCTTCTCAAAGAAAATATGTAGCATAATACAGTGGTAACCCTACTTACGAGTTTAATCCGAGCAGGAGCCGAGCTCGTTAGCTGGAATGCTCGGTAGTTGGATGCATTTTCCCCAAAAGAATACATGTAAAACTGATTAATCCGTGTCAGCCGGCCAATATACAGTATACTTTAATATGCTAAATAATGTGTTTATATGGGTTTTTTAACAAATAAACGAGACTACAACGACGCGTGTGTATCCTGGCGGCTAAGGAGGACAGGAGGACGGGTGTACGTGTATGGCATGGTTACACTTATCATATGAAAAGTAAAAGTAAAATGTATCTAACTTTCTTGTTCACTACCTTTTGCTGTCTTTGTGTCACTAGCACTTTCACTGGACAGCGGTCAAAGGTAATGACTGACCTCTTCTTCTACGGTAGCATCTAGGGGATGCTACGATCGCCGCGCCCCTAGCAGTTGACATACTTGAACTTATTTAGGCTACTTGTTACTTGGAATTTTACTCATTACCTGGAACAAAAATGTTCAGAGATCTCTACTCGTTACCTGGAATACTTGTTAGTAGGGATGCTCGTAAGTAGGGTTACCACTGTACCAGGTTCACCCTACAAGACTGGTTGAGCTGGCAGTACAGTTACTGTTATATTACAAACATACTGTCGCCAGCGTTATTTCATCTGTCCATTACATTGGTCATAGATATATTCAATCACACTAAAATCATGTTGTGTGAGCTACGATTAAGGATACACTGCTAACTTTTGCATTTAAAAAAGTAGCAGTATGTTGCATACAGTATCACAATATTTCACAATTAGGGATGGGTACTGATAACGGTACTAAATAATGGAGAGTAGTATCAGAAAACACATCAATAAGTTTTGGTACAATATTAAAATCTTAATGCCAATCCCTAATTGCAGTATATCGTATTGTAACCCTGTAACATGATGCATATTGTATCATCAGGTTCCTATTGATACATAGGTCTTGTTGTATAGGGGGATTTATTGAGAGGTAATACAGCTGAGATAAAGCAGGAGAAAATATGTTTTTAATGCACCAACATGACTTGGAGAAACAATTTACAGAGCATGGAATATGAGGAGAAAACTTCTTCATGGTCTTGGCAGATATTCTTTCAAAAAGTGCCAATTTTGAAGAAATTAATGTAACTTTACTCAATTATAAGTAATGTATTTAACTATACTTTATAGGCTATTTGATGCAAGATCTGTAACTTTTTCCTCCATGTTTGTTTACAGTATTGTTGGAGGCCTTATCGAGGAATGGCAGTTCAGCTGGTAATGGAGGAGCGTACTGCAGAAAGCCAGCAAATGGGACCGAAGCCCCTCCACCACAACAACAGAACCAGAACCAGGAGACCAGCTCTGGGGACACTTCGAAGGGCTTCTCCAAGGACCAGGTGGACGGGGTGCAGAGGTGAGCGATCACACCAGGCTTTGTTTTTTTTAATGAGATTGCTTTTGCTCTGGGAGTTATGACACTTTCATTTCTCGTGGATTACTTTGTGCACAACTATCAGTTTGTCACATGGTTCAAGGAATCATGTGGATAATACTGGAACATGTGCAAAAATGTCACATTAATGCACAGAATGCTTATTTATGGTATGCATCAGTACAAATATATAGTTTGTTACATCCCTATCGGTTAGCGGCCAATTTCTAGAGGATTAATTAATTCAAGAATCAAGCAACAACAGGAGAGATTTATATCTGATATTATTATTTGGCTCTTCAGAATGCTGCCAGTATGTTTCATTGTTCTGAAGGGGTCTTCCAAGGAAACCTCTGTTAATGGCAGCAGTTATTATCCACAAATATAGTATAATGACTGTTGTCAGCAGGCTTTGTGCTGTTAATTCACATCTTTCATGTCATTGTACTGGTATTCCAGTCCCTTATCTTAATGGAAATTGGTGATAATTTTTGTCTAATAGCAGTTCTTGTTATAGTAGCAATTTGGTGAAAGTAGTAAAAAAATTGAGGATTTTACCATCAATTTCAATATTTATGGAGAATATGAGACTGAGTACTGGTGGCAGGCTCAGTTTTCAAAAGAAACACTAAAATGTCAACAAAATAAACATAGAAACAACACTTAATTAGCAACACCTACCTACCTCCACTGCAACACAATACCTGTAGACACTAGCAACATTAAAGGTTTTGTTTCTCAGCTGAAGCCACTAAATAGCATTAAAGTCATTAAAATTAGATTTTTTTGTTATGGCACGTAGCGACATATGTAATTCCCAAGTTGATACTGATAATAAATAACTTGAGGACAAAAGGACACTGAAACTGTCTGTTCTAACACAGACCAGCACGGACAGTAACTTGTGCCTCGTGAGCCGAGCTGGTCTGTAAATTATGTAAAGCTCTCATGAAGTCTCTGTCCAGACTGGCAGTAGAACTTGGAGGATCACACCTGGTACTTAAAGCGAGAGGTCAATAATCAAGTTTACAATTACCCCAAGTGTAGCTGCTGAGGAAAGAGGAACTGGTTTGATGCCAGTGTACAAAAGTAGAAACAAAATTCAGGCTCCAAATTTGTAGAAATGTTATGTATTTCTGTCTATTTTTAGAGGAAACTGTTGAAGCCACTGCAAACATAAATTAAAGTCATTTCACTCTTCAGGTTAAAGTGGTATTTGAGATTACTTAACTTCCTTCACTGCACAGGATTACACAGTGCTGATGTGTTAGAGATAATGTGTCATTTTTGGGTCTAATGTGATGACCAGTCATTATTGTGATGATCTAAACTGTGTTAATGTAAATAATATAATTACATTATCTGGCGGCCAGTGCAGGGATTCACAGTGTGGCTGGCAAAGAGGTCTATGGGGTCTGTTACCCATTCAAGCTAAAAATAAGACAACTGTTGGAATTAGACATAATTTCAATATTGGTCTAATAATAATTTTGGTCTAAAAGAGCCAAGACAAGGATGGCAGGTCAAGCGGAGTCGTACTAGAAGCTCAAAGGGTTTCAGGAGCGACTCGAGACTTGACCATTGCCATTAGGTAGGGAGGGATTGGTCAGTTTTTGTAAGCGAGCATCAGGGTTTTGAATCTGATGTGAGCAGCTACAGGAAGCCAGAGAAGTGAATACAGCTGTGAAGTGATGTGAGAGAACTTGGACTGATTGAAAACCAGCCGAGCAGCTGCATTCTGGATCAGCTGCAGGGGCCTGGTGACTCACATTATAGCATTGCAGACAAAGCCAAGCTCTGCACAGGGTGCCAATCCCTCACTCTTTAGGCTTTCGTGTATGACCTGTGTACTTTAGATTGTTCCAAGGCAATAGTTCTGGTTTCAGAAGTAACGGAGACTCCATGCAGTTGGACGTTGTTGGATGACAGGGCTGTTTAGGTGACTAAGTTCTGGTGTTTGTTAGCAGTGTTAATCTCACAGGACTCCAGAGATGTCTTCTGTGATCTACCACATCTGAGGTGAGTGCTGAGCCATTGCATTTTCCTTTTGACAAGGTTTGAGTGATGCACTGCTCAATTGAGAATTATGATGTAAAAACTGAAGTGCTTGGCTTTCTCAGGTTGTGGGCTGTTTCACTATGTTGCATCACGTTCTCTGTGCTGCTTGATGTCCCTGTAGAGGTGTGAACTGTAGGTAATAACAGTACCTCAGATCACAGGAGGCTTTACATGCGTTTGCTGATGTTCTCCATTTCTTTTGGGCTGTTTTAACTATAATCATCTTTTCTGCACTACAAGTATAAAGTATTTAAATGTAGTCTGTGACATAAATGCAGTCTTATTAAGACAGTTCTTCAAAGGCAGTTGTGCTCTGTAGAACCACAAGAAGGCCACTTAGGTGTTAATAGAAGATTTTATATGAATGTGAAGAACCATACACACACTATTCAGTTTTTGTGACGAACCATTTTACCATGCATAGAACCATTTAAGCCTGGTTCTCCACTCTCATAGAATCTTTATTGAAATGCTTCTATAAAACAGCAAAATTTTTATTTTTACTTTCACTTTCAAAAAATATTCGGGACTGGTGTTGAAAAGTTTGAAGCTAGCGCCTGGTAAAAATCTTCAAAACCAGCAAAGAATCAGTGAAGGTTTGTGGAGAACAGGTTCTGTTGCTTTGCATTGTGTCCTCAGATGATCTAAGGTCTCCAAAATGTATGTGTATATGTGTAACATTTTACTTCTGCTTCAAGATAATTTTATTTTTACATTTTTGTGCATCACTCCAGCTAAGAGCATCTACTGAATGACTGTATTGATATAAAGATATAAGTATATGCAGTATAGCTTTGTGTAATGTGTCCATTCTATATATAAATACTTTAACTGCCTTATTTATTACTCTGTACTCCATAAATGTTCCCTATAAAGGCTCTGTCTGCGGCTCTCTGGTCCCACAGGCTTTTTGTGAACTCTCTGGGGTTCCTATGGTGATGTTTATGTGTGTGTGAAAGGCTTCAGTGTGTCCTGGTTCAGTGGCCTATATAAAACCAAACAAAAACTCAAAAAGCCCAACAGCTCCGCCACCACCGACCCTCAGGCGACGGAAAAGAGACAACGACCAAACCACTGGTCAGAAACACAGAAAAATGTTAAAGCTATGTGTAAATAAAATAGTGTGATGAGTTTAGAAAATGTTTAACACCCCTAAGTAAAGATGTATATATAATATCTGCTTTGTGAGCTTTCCACTATCAGTGATGCCAGATTTTAAAATCCAGCTTTTGTCGCCATCTTCTGTCAAAGTTAGCTAGAGATTCAGGGAGAGCAGGTCTTATCTTAATGCCACGTTTACAGATATATGGGATATAAAAATGGGTTTTGATGGGTTGACTTAACTGAGACAGAACTACACTAATACTAAACTGTAAAAGTCTAAACTCATTATTATAACTGTATCTTGGCAGATAAACATTGATACAGTAAAAGAAGGGGTGTAAAAAAACTATACTACACAAGTACCATATTATGATGTTTTGTGATACTGTATCGACTCTCAAAAAGTAGTGTGGAATTTTTTATAAATCATTTTGTTTGTAAACATTTTTCCCCTCCCACCGCCTCTTTTTGAACTACTTTTTTCCAACTGATACACCGTCACTGGGGAGCCAACGCGCTCTGAGGAAAGCACAGGATCTCCAGCTCCAATGGAACAATCGGTAGACGCTTGAGCCAGTGGACATTATAGTGTGAAAGTGATACGGAGAGAGTGCCATCTACCTGCCCAGAGAGAGCACGACGCAACAGCATGTCCGAGATTCAAACTCGCAATCATCTGGTCATAGTTTCACCTTCTTAGATTTTTAATTGAATTGTTTACATAAAAAGATCAGTGGCTCATTTGTGTTGTTTGAATCCCAGACTACTAGATGGCAGTATTGAACTATATTCAGCCATTAGACTCTTCCTGTCTCAACAGAAATGAGTAGACATTAGCAAGCCTAGTTTGTAATGTTACTAAATAATTAATCAATTTATTAATCCCACAGAGGGGAAACTTGACTTTACACTAGCGGTGGGCAGCCGTATCCATGGCGCCTGGGGAGCAGTTCGGGTTAGGTGCCTTGCTCAAGCACTTCAGTCATGACTTGTCTGGGGAAAGAACCGTCGACCTTCTAGTCACAAGACCAGATCCCTAACCAGCATGCCACGGCTGCCCGCTAGTAACGTTACTACTAATGGCTAAATCCGAAAAATCGTAATATATGCCCTTGCTAACGTGTTAAAATATATTGCAATATATTGAATTGAAGCCTGTATTTCATTATTTGTATCATATTGACAAGTTCTTGTCTATACACAACCCTAATAATAAGTAACAAAAATTCTGTAATGAATTACTGATCATCTAGGTTAGAAGGAAACTGCAAATAATATTGAACTGTCATGATGAGAGGCTTGGAAAGAAACTTTCAAACAAAGCCCCAGTTTGATGATCTTCCACAAACAGGAAAGAACGCTCATGTTCATTATCTAGCCGGCCTGTGTGTCTGACTGCATTGTAGCACCGTTAAAAATAGCACTCATTGGTTGCTGATCTCCACATGGCAGATAGTGTAGTGTTAGTTTTATCAGTAGATTCCTGGTGGTGGTAGTGATTATATTTATCCAAAACTGAGTTGATAGTTTATCTGAAGCTAAGCCAGCTCACTTCAGGGAGTTTTTTTATTACTGTTTCATGCTAGTTTGGTGGCTATCAATCAGTCAACCTTTAGTTCAAAGATCAGTGATCATCTTCCTGTCCTGCTGTTTTAATGTCCAGCTTCTACATCCATTCAAAAAGACCATAGTCTGGCAAATGCTGATCCTAGTAGAGAAATATCTTTTTTAAGCTCCTTCATCTTTGTTCTACTCAGAATTCATAATTTCTTCACTGCTGGATTCTTTGTGGTTAATAATTGGTCTGAGTAGACATGTCTACTACTTCTTCATCTTTGTCTTCTTTAAGTCCCGTTTTCGCTCTGTTTGTTACATTTCATTTAGATATTTTCTGATGTAAAGATAAGAGACACAGTGGGTTGATGGTTAGCAAAAAAAGTGAAATTCTCTGGCCAGTGAAATAAATAAAGGGACTCGCAGTGACCCTGAACTGGATAGATAAGTTAAGATAATTGATGGATTGTACAGTAAATATGTTAGTGCAGTTCATTGGAGCAAGTGTGAACCCTGGTGTGCATGAAATGAGTGGACCGAGACCTCTTGAGCAGGTCGGTCTCAGTCCATTTCTAAACTCTGGTGCCATTCATTTCAGTTATGAACACAGTACACAGATCATTTGGTATAAATACCACCACATATATATAAGATAAACATATGTAGTCCAGAGTATCAGAGTTGCCAGGTCCTAAAAAATTCTCCAGGCCTGAGATCTTCTCAGAAATGTTCTCTACACAAGCTTAGCCGAAAATCAATTTTTAGCCAAAATCTAAAAATACCTGTGTCCTTCATTTAAATCTTACTACATTTTTAAAATACCCCAGAAACCTGCACCCTGCTACCTTTGATTTACACCATGATTTATGGCAATACCTGGCAACCCTGCAACATGTTGCATTGTTTTATTCTCAAAAAATGTACGTCATAAATCTATAATATGTCCATGTGTTTGTATTTGACTTTTTTAACATGTAGTTTTGATGGTAAATATGTGCGAACCAGAACCAAAACCCACTTAGTCCAGACCAGGGATCTGAACTACAATTATAAATGCAACCCAAATTAATCTTGTACCTCCAGTGCACAACTAAAGAAGAAAACTTCAGGTGCTAAATACATTGTGTCTTGGATGAGCCACTACTTTAATTTTTTTGATGAAACTATTGCTGGTAATGCTAAGTCTGCTGAATTAGTTTATCTGTTTTTTATGTTTAGGATAAAGAGGTGTAAGGACTACTATGAGGTGTTGGGGGTTGGTAAGGAAGCGAATGAAGAAGAGCTGAAGAAAGCCTACAGGAAACTGGCACTGAAGTTCCATCCAGACAAAAACCATGCACCTGGAGCCACAGAGGCCTTTAAAAGTAAATTATGTTTGTCTTTTCTTGTCCTTATGCACCATAAAATCTGATTTTCTATTTACTGTCAGATTTTTAGGTTTATGTACATTTGTCTACATATGTTTAAAACAGTTTTTTTATATTCCATTTGATTGACATTTTACAGGATCTATGGCTATGTTCACATTATCAGGCTGAAGTGGCTCAGATCTGATCTTTTCAGGGCCGTGTGGACATGTCTAATCCCATCTTTTCTAATCAAATTTGAGTCACTTTCATATGTGGTTCTAGATCAGATACGTATCAGATCTGTGGACATGTGACTTGAATGTGACGGTCAGATCAGATTTCATGTCTTTTTGCTTGTACAAGTGTGCGTACTGGGTGAGGCAGTGTTTCCCTCTCTCGTTTACTCATGTCGCTGTAAAAGCAGCCAGCTGGCATTTATTCACCTTCTTCACCTGATCATGTACAGTCCACCACCTGTTTACTGTCCTCCTGAGCAAAACATCACACATCAGCTACTAACACGTCTGTTTTACTCAAATCGGTCTCACAAATACAGGGTTGCCAGATCAACCAAAAATCCTACCGCTTTTGTAACAAAGTTGCACTACACAAACGCAAACTAGCCCAAAATATAAAGTCACACATTTCAATGAGCTTTAAAATGTAAATCTTCAAATCTTACTTTCTTGTTCAATTGCTTCTTTTATTTAGTGCAAAAACCTTCAAACCACCAACTCTGAAGTTTTACCGGCGACTGTATTTTTGGCAAAGCCTCCAGCAAACCTGGCAACCCTGCACAAATGTGATTATTATTTTTTGTTTGTGATGAATGCAACGTGTATACATGTATCAATCTCATTTCATGGACAGATTGGTTCACAGTACAGACGGATACAGCTCAATTACATTTGTGCATGTGAACCGTCAACATAGTTAAATCTGATCTGAGCAAAAAAGCTGATCTGAGCAAAGTGGTTGTAATGTGAATGTAGTCAATGTTTCATTGCATTTGAATGTATGTAGTTGCTAGATGACTGTTAAAGTAATGCTTGAACTTAGGTGATTGTTTTGTCTGTAGAAATTGGCAATGCATACGCAGTTCTCAGTAACCCAGACAAGCGGAGACAGTATGACCTCACTGGAGGAGAGGAGCCGAGCAGTCCTGGGCACAGCAGCCATGGAGGCTTTGACTTCCACCGAGGCTTTGAGGCTGATATCACACCAGAAGATCTCTTCAACATGTTTTTCGGAGGCGGCTTCCCCTCCTGTAAGTTAAAAAAAATCCTCTTCATTTTTACCAAACCTGTAAATATCTGTTCTCACAACTAAATCGTTAGGAAATGATTCAGTGCACCATAAACTCAAATTTCACCCTGTTTTGATTTTAATGATATTAAAAAGATAACAAAAATTTGCTCAGTGACTGAAGGACCAGATTAGAGGAATAGTGCACTACGCTTTGTTTTGAGAAATTTATAGTGTCCTAAAAATCAACTTTATTACATATTTTTCCCCTGAGACCTTTGCTGCAGTATGGATAATTCAGTCAAATCAATGAATCACAATACATTTTTTTTACCATTAAAGTACAACTTCCTCTGTCGTTTGAAACACTGAATGTGTAGTTAAATTTCTGTGTTATGTTGTCTTTTTTTTAACATGCGTTTATTTAATTTATAGTACACCGTCAAATCAGAATGTCAGGACCACATACTGAATAGCGGGAATAACCACTCTTGGCTCAGTGTTCACTTAATGGTGAACACTTTCCTGCTTTTATGTTCATTTTAGCTGTTGAATGTTGTTGTTCTGTACCACTTGCTGGAGTTGTCATTATGCGGGGTTACACTACAATATACTGTAATGTACTGTGATGATGTAAGCAAGGTGAGATATTCTGAAATTTTGTAATTAATTTTAGGAAAATTGTCGGTGGGGCACCCTTAGTATTGACTCGTGCTTGTGTAAATACTGTTCACACTTGTTCATAACAGTTGCCTTGCAGTCCGATAGTGCATGTGCTGCAGTGAACCTGCTTTATTGCCTCGTCAGTCACAGGGGAATCTGGGTAATTAAGGAATCAGGACTGGCTCTTTACCTGTGGGGTCTTGCTGGCCTAATTAGTTATGTAGTGATTCTTTCCTCAGTTATAAGGCCACATTTTCACTGTTAATTCTAGGAACACGTAGATACTTAATGTTCAGCACATAAAGAAATAATTCTGTGTAAAATCGCATTTGTAAAAATATATCGCTCATTCAAGACATGTTTGCGATCTGGCTTTTGCTTCTGGAGCTACAAAGTTAATGTAACTAACGAGTCATGGAAGCTTGTATCTCATCAATTAGCATCATGTAAGCCTAAATCATCACACACATCAAACTGGGTTGAGTTCTAAAAGGTCGCTTCATAGAAAACATCATTTTATTGCCCTTTTTTAACCCTTTAGACTCAGATAGAGCTCTAAAACAATCAATGAAAATTGTGAGAGTTTCAAGCTTAACTTATAGTTAGAGGCTTAACCTCCTGGAGTCTGAGGGTATTTCTTATTCTTAATCTATTTCAGACCCTCTGATGTAGTCTGACTTGCCTTGACTTTTTACAAATTACACCCATCTAAAGTTATTGTTTCCAAAGTGTTACACAGGAACAAACCTTTATTTAGCACAAACTCTGCAATAACAGAGTCAAAACAGTAAGAGTGTCATAAATCTATATTTTTATTAAATCTGCTCTAAACTTAGACTTTCCAAAAACCTGTTTTCAGATGTGCTGATATATTGTGAAAAAACATTCTAATCACTTCTAGTCAAGACTTTTGAGCTCAGAACTGAATAAACAGAGGTGTTGGCTACACACTGCTCATTACAGTTTTTAGACATTGTTTGTGGTTTTATTTCTAGAGCTTAACTAATGTGAGGTGACACTCTGTTTTCCTCAGCCACTAACCTTAGTGTTAAAGTTATTACTCTATGTCTCTCTATCCCCCCAGCGAGTACGCACACATTCACTAACGGCCGTGCTCGGTACGCTCAGCAGACAGAACATGCCGGAAGAGAGAGGGAGGAGAGGGGAGATGTATGTGGATCTAAGTTTTATTTCTTTATTGCATTCTTAAAGGGGGACTTATTATAAGCCTTTTCCAGAAGTTAATAGTTTTTTCTAATGTCCCCTTTAATGTTAATTATATACATTTTCTATTAAAATACATTAAAAATGTCCATTTTAGCATTTTTACAAGTTGTTGATGACTAGTACATTAGTTGATGTCTGTCTGCATAATGTCTCTCTGTCTTTCTCTCAGGGAGGCTTTTCCATGTTTATTCAGCTGATGCCAATAATTGTGCTGATCCTGGTGTCTGTTCTCAGCCAGCTAATGGTGTCCACTCCTCCCTACAGCCTGTACTCCAGACCGTATGTGGCTTTTCTTCCTGGTTTTGACTCTAAAGTCCTGATTGTGCCCTGATAATGTCCTATAAACACCACATACAAGACAAAATGAATCACTGACTGTATAAGTAAACTATTAATTAAGAATCCGTACTTTGTTTTTGAGAATCGATACAGTATCAGAAAAGATAATATTGCGATATTCAGTTGTATCAGTATACTTTTAAATGCCTAATGGATTAAACATGCTATAATATTATTTTAGTTCTTCTTGGCTTGTGAGTTTCTTCAGGAAGTAAAGTGCTTCACTTGTTGAATGTGTAAACTTGGCTGGCAAAAAATATCATTAGTGGCTGGAAAAGTTTGTTGTTGGCCAGAACAGCACCATAAAGCACCATCCAAACAAAAAGTGTCAATAGTGTCCTCTATATAGTGTCAAAAATGTGCGTTTCATTGATGAAGTATTTCATTACTCTAAAAGTTTATCTTCTTTTCTACAATATGGATTACAGTGTTGAACAAGCTAATAACAGGACATCTTCAACAGCATCACTGATTGTGTGCTACTGTGTCTGTTTTGCAGGTCAACAGGCCAGACAGTAAAGAGACAGACGGAGAACCTGCACGTTGATTATTTTGTCTCCAGAGATTTCAAATCTGAGTACAAGGGCTCCGCGCTGCAGAAGATAGAAAAGAACGTAGAGGAGGATTATGTAGCTAATGTGCGCAACAACTGCTGGAAGGAAAGGCAGACGAGTATGTTTCATTTGCTTTCTTTATCTGTCATTACATGTGCTATCACAAATGCATTGATGTAACAATTCCATTACAATAACTGATAACAACTGGTTGTGACCGTTTAAACTTTTTTTTTTTGTGTGCCAATTTTCTACCTTTTCCAATGTGGTAGTCGCCAATTAACCCAACCCATTAGTCGCTCTCCCAATCACTTTGCACTGTCCCTGACTCTGGGAGAGTGGAGACATGCACACACCTTCTCCATTGCGTGCGATACAGCCACCTCCTCTTTTCAAACTACCGCTTGATACACCGTCACTGGGGAGCCAACGTGCTTGGAGGAAAGTGCAGGGTCTCTAGTTTTGAATGGACCAATCAGTAGACGTCTGAGCCAGTGGACATTGCAATGTGAAAGTGATGGGGAGAAAGCACCATCTACCCGCCCAGAGAGAGCACTGCCAATTTTGCTCTCTATGGGCCCGGATGTTGATGGCAAACAGCATGACCGGGATTCGAACTCATGATCCTCTGGTCATAGTGTCAGCGTCTTAGCCTGCTGAGCCACTCAGGGGCCCTTGTTAAAACTATTTTAACATAAATAATGAATCACAGCCATTAGCGGCCAGTACAGGGAGTTGTTGATAGTTCGTTTGGAGAGACTATTCATGCTAAGAATAAGACACAGAATTGTGTTGGAATTATCAGCTATAACTTTAGTATCAATCCTGTAACAATAATTGATAATAAATGACGTATCTGCCACCATGATTCTTTTTAATCAAACAGTCCTCCCAAACCTTTAATTCAGTCCAAAATGACTGACTCTGGTGCACTGTGTGTTTATCTCTCTCAGAAACGGACCTGCTCTATGCCGCGAAAGTGTACAGAGATGACAGGCTGCGCAGGAAGGCAGAGCTGATGACCATGGACAACTGCAAAGAACTGGACAGACTAAATGAGCTCTTCCGTGGTGGATGAGCTTCTGGCCCCGACAGACTTTCTTAGAAAGTATATATATATATATATATATGAGAGAATATATATGTAAATGTAAAATGTAAATGTTTTTTAAGGAAAGAAATCACAAAGCTAGGAGGAAAAAATGCTTCTAAAAAAAGAAATTAACCTTTACTGTACTGTGAGCGCTCTTTTACTTTGAAACCCATTCCCAGCCATCCCTTCAACACCCTCCTTGGAATATAATGCCTTGCTGCTGCTGACTTCCCAATGCCGTTTTCTGTCTTTCTGGATAAAGATGCTACTATGAAGAATAACATGGCTGATCAGTGAACAGGTGTTATGGGGGGGGACACTGGTTCTGACTGTTCAGTGCACAAAACCAATCCCAAATCTTCCTTGTTTCTGCTGCTTCTTCCACATGTTTGACGTAAAAGTAACTTTCTAAAGACTTGTCAAGTTCAGGGGGGATGTAGCCTTTCTGCCTGAGCACTTAGCAGCACTAGTAACATGGATACACCACTGTTAGCTTAGCTATTCCACACCAAACGGTACCGGGAGGATGTGGTTGGAGCTGCCAGACTGAATTTTCCAGAAGGCCTCGGAAGTGAAGGTCGGGACCCTGCTGGACGGACCTCCGTAACCATTTTGATTCATGTTGTACATTTTCATTCTGAATGTTTGAGGTTATTTAAGTCTCTATAGAACCAGAATATTTCTTCATTGCTTGACTAATCATTTGAATAAAGTTTAAATTATTACTGAGTTAGATTGTGAGTCTCTGACCTTAGGGTTCTGTTTATGGTTCAATTCTAACTTTTGACAGTTTTGTACAGTGGCTCTGTACACAAGTGTGACTTTAGAAAGATTTTATACACTTGTATTAGATTCTAATGTTACAGAATTCATCACATAACATAACATGCTAAGCAGGTCTGGGTCTGGTTAGTACTTGAAAGGGAGACCTCCATCGAAAAGCTTGTGTTTCTGCCCAAAGTGGTGTTGGTGAACAACAGGAGGTGTTCTGTGTGTACCTTAATGCCCCAGTTCAGTGACAGGGACACGTCCTGTATAAATAATCTGTCTTTTTGACGAGACTGAAAGGTCCTGATTGTCTGAGGTAAGAAAAAGCTCCCTGGTCATCTAAAAGACTAGGGCTGTTACCCTAATGTTCTGGCTAAATGTCCCATCATCTCCATCTTTATATACTGGCTTAGTCTCTCATCACTTCTGTCTTTGTGTGCTGAGTTCTGGTTCGGACTGTCTGTAGATGGATGCTGGTCATTGGTGGTGGTTGCGGTGACTGTCCCAAATGTCAGTTTTCAGTGTCTAAAAAAGTAGAAGTTACTGGAAGTAAGATTTTCTACCTTTATTTTGCCATCCCATTGCTAAAGCAAAACATAATTTAGTTGCTTTAATTTACCTACATTTTTTAAATAAGACCAGGATTCAGGCCTTTATTTTATAAATGACTTTTAGTTTTGTATATATAAGACCAGAATTTAGTCTTTTGATTTTCTAAATGACTGATTGTCTATATAAGGCTAAGGCTGTATCTGAAATTGCCAGTCTGGTTGGCTGAATTACATTCTAGGAGTACTGATATTGCATAATAACAGCACTCTGACCAAAGCTTTTTAAGTATTACTTAGCCACACATATGTAACTCCAGTGCCCATTTATTGTGTATGGGAACAGGGCTTTCGGTGACTTAAATTTTAGAGTGATTGTCATATGTCAATGGACACTGGTAATATTGTGAATGTAGTGTGTCTGAGGTTTTCTGGATACTCACATACTGAAAAGTTACTGCTTGTCTGGCAGTGCGCGCTATTTCTAATGTAGTACCTACCGTCCAGGTATGCAATTTTTGATGCAGTTTAGGACTTAAGCTCTTATTTGCTAAATGAATTGTTTTCTAAACAAGCCCAATATTTTGCCCTTTTTTCCTAAAAGGCTTTTGTTCTGTAAAAAAGACCAGAATTTTGGATTTTATTTTCTAAACGTTTTTATTTTTTTGCTCAGATTGGTGCTTAGATTTTTAGTCTAAAAGCCTTGTATTTTTAAAATAAGACTAGTATTTTGGTTTTTATTTTCTAAAAGGTATTTTTGTTATTTAAAAAAGACTAGTGTTTAGGCTTTTATTTCCTAAAAGGCCTTTTTCCCTAAATGACCTGCTTTCTAATTCAGACAAGGATTTAATCTTTTAGTTTCCAAATTACTTTTCTTTTATAAATAATACCACGATTTAGGTTTTTATTTTCGAAATAAATTTATAAGTCAGATTGGTATTTAGACTTTTAGTCATTAAAGGCTTGTATGTTTTAAATAAGACACATATTTAGGTTTTTATTTTCTAAAATATATATTTTTATTTTATTTAAAAAAGACTCGTGTTTAGGCTTTTAGTTTCCAAATTACTTTTATTTTATAAATAATACCACGATTTAGGTTTTATTTTCTTAATGACTTTTATTTTATAAATCAGATCGGTATTTAAACTTTTAGTTCATTAAAGGCTTGTATGTTTTAAATAAGACCCATATTTAGGCTTTTATTAAAACGTATTTTATTTTATTAAAAAAAAGACTCGTGTTTAGGCTTTTAGTTTCTAAATGACTTATTTTATAAATAAGACCCGGATGTGTGACGCAGTCTGACTGACTCGTAAATAAATGACGGCGGTGTGTGTTCGTGCTGCTATGTTATGTTATGAAAGAGCTTCTTGACATAATTCAGCTGCTGGAGTGTTAGTCAGACGTCCTGACTGTTTAAAGAGGAAACAGGATGCTGTGTTGATGGTGTAAAGCACTATAAGTGGACATTTGTGCCGTGTTGGCTGGACTATGCACTGCAGGGTCACCTCTGCTCTGCTGCTGCTCTCTCTGGGCTTCCTGACCTGCAGTGGTTCTGATCATCAGTTTGAAGCCGAGACTCCAGACTGGAGAAAGACCTTAAAAACCATTCGGAATGGCATCCATAAGATAGACACGTACCTGAACTACGCCCTGGATCTGATCGGGGGTTCTGATGGACTCTGTCACTTTGAGTGTAGTGATGGTAAGTGTAGACTGGACCTGTAAACTGCAGATGCTCAGTTTCTCAGCTTTTACTGTGTAGAAGTCTTTGTTGGCTAACAGTTTCTCAGTTTTTACTGTGTAGAAGTCTTTGTTGGCTAACGTATGTTAGTTGATTGTATAAACTACTGACAACATTTCTGCCAAAATATCCTCAGAGCATAGGGCTGGGCATTTGGACTATTCTCGTACATTGAGTGCCAGTGGCATAACAGTGGTGCCACTGGTGCCAGGTGGTGGCAACTACTCCAGCAAGTGGTGCAAAACGGTTGTACCCAGCAATGCTGCCCATGTGGGCTCCACATGGGTGTGTTGACTGGAATAGTTGTAATTTTCTTAAAGCATGGCCATGAGATTATAAATTGAGGCCACAAATTAATATATTTAAAAACTCATGAAGTTGATATCTTAATTATAAAAAATGATTGACACTTCAAGAGATCTCTATATCTCCAACACATTGATGCTCGAAACCAGAAATGTGCCTCTCCATCACTGACATTTATAAGATGCACATCTCAAAACATTGCCAATTATCTAATAAATAAAGATATATAAATAAAGATTCAACTCGTCATGATACAATATAGAATGATTCTGCAGTTCAAAATGGCACAGATTTACAGTCGTTGGGAGGAATGTGAAGCTCCTCCTACATGATGATCAGTGTCTCACCCAGACACGCCTAATCCAAGAGATTTGATGAGAACTGGCCTTGGATCATACCTGACCATTTCTGAAAATTGTTCTATATAGCCCCCAAAAGAGTTCTGCTGTAGGTATCATATCAAAATTGTAATAATAAAGGAACCTTTTTGGGGCTATATAGAACCATTTTCAAAAAGGTTCTGTATAGGACCATCTATAACAAATTCTCTCATCAATCTGAAGAACACTTTCACCATGCAAAGAAACCTTTGGGTTCATGGTTCTATATAAAACCACTTTCTTTCAGAGCATTTGATTGGATTTCTTCTTCTTATTATTATTATTATTGTATCTTTTTTCCTTTGTTTTTGTTCATTATCCTCATGTATCTGTTTGTTCTAAACAGCGTCTGATTCTAAATGTGATTTTAAATCAATTATTCTTTTTTTAATTATTTTCAAATTATAATTATTATGCATCTTCTGAACTCCCTAACCCTGATTAATACCACAAACTATTCATACGTGTCCTGAAATCTTTGACCCATTTCATGATGAGGTAATGTTAGTCTGGAATGAATCCAGTCTCGTTAAGTCTGAGAGATAAACGACCACATGTGATCTCATATTGATTATTATCTGTATTGCTTTTACAGGATATAAACCAATTCCTCGACCTGGTTATAAACTGTCGCCGCCCAATGGATGTGGCTCACCACTCTTTGGCTTTCAGGTACCTTGATACTGATGAGTATTGCTGAGCATCTCATCGCAAAGTTCTTGAGATATCAACACTGTTCCAACGGCAGATAGTTTGACCTGATTATTTGATTTGTTTCTCTACTGATTTTGCAGATTTTCCCATAGGAATGAATGGAGTGCAAATTTTGACACCCTTCAAATGTAATGAGGATACAAATACGCTGTAACACCCAACCAACCACATGGGGCGCCACAGCAATGACTTGGGATACCTTAGCAACTGCCTTAGCAACCCCTTAGCAATGTTATGACAGTTGCCTTATATACCGTAGTGATCACCTCACCACACTGTAGCACCTATGTGGTGTCCACTTAGCAACAGCACGGCAACCACTTAGCAACATCATAGCAACTGCCTGGGAAACCATAGCAACCACCAAGCAACATAATTGCAACCACTTGGGATGAAATAGCAACCACACGCAGGACTGGTTTCGTCCACAATAGCAAAAACGGTTACACCTTGTTGACCATGTAGCAGCAGCCTGTAATGTTCTTTAAAAGCCGCAACACTGATATTGATAAAATGATGTATATTCAAGATTCTTATAACAAACCTCCCACTGCTTGCTGAACTAACTTGACCCTACCTGTTAAAATGATGCACTGTAGGTGGATGTCTAGATGTCACTGTTTTGTTGTACATGTGCAAGAGAATGTTTAATAGTAATCTGTACCTCCAATGTCCTTCATGTTGTTTTCAGCTTCTTCTCTTGTCTGATCTTTACAGTTTGACATCGGGATCCCGTCCATGACCAGATGCTGTAATCAGCATGACCGCTGCTACGACACGTGCGGACAGGAGAAGCATGACTGTGATGGGCAGTTTCAGGTGTGTTTGGAGACCATCTGCAGGAATGTCCAAATGACGCTGGGACTGGACCAGAGTGTGCAAGGTAAATGAGAAATGAGCTGAAACTTGGACTCATTAGGTAGTAAAAGTTTATCTGAAAATGAAGATGCTCTTAGATTTGATTTGAGTGGATTATAATAATAAGCATTTCTTGTACAGTGGTGCTTGAAAGTTTGTGAACCCTTTAGAATTGTTTATATTTCTGCATAAATATGACCTAAAACATCTTCAGATGTTCACACAAGTCCTCAAAGTAGATAAAGGGCACCCAGTTTAAATGAGGAAGTATAATATTTTTGTCTCATTTGTTTTTTATTGAGGAAAATGATCCAATATGACATATTTGTGAGAGGCAAAAGTATGTGAACCTCTAGGATTAACAGTTAATTTAAATGTGAAATTAGAATCAGATGTGGTGACTGGGTACATTGTTTTACTTAAAGAACAGGGATCCATCAAAGTCTGCACTTCACAACGTTTGTGGAAGTGTATCATGACATGAACAAAGGAGATTTCTGAGGAGCTCAGAAAAAGAGTTGTTTATGCTCATCAGGCTGGAAAAAGTTACAAAAGCATCTCTAAAGAGTTTGGACTCCACCAATCCACAGTCAGACAGATTGTGTACAAATGGAAGAAATTTAAGAACATTGTTCTCCAGCAGTGGTCGACCAACAAAGATCACTCCAAGAGCAAGGCGTGTAATAGTCAGCGAGGTCACACAGGACCCCAGGATAACTTCTAAGCAACTGAAGGCCTCTCTCACATTGGCTAATGTTAATGTACATGAGCCCACCATCAGGAGAACACTGAACAACAATGGTGTGCATGGCAGGGTTGTAAGGAGAAAGTCACTGCTCTCCAAAAAGAACATTGCTGCTCATCTGCTGTTTGCTAAAGATCACATGAACAAACCAGAAGACTATTGGAAGAATATTTTGTGGACGGATGAGACCAAAACAGAATTTTTTAGTTTAAATGTAAAGTGTTATGTTTGTTCTTGCAAATATAACTTGTATTTGACTTGAGCCAGGTTTTCCCAGACCAGGTCACAATTCTGCACACAAAGTCTGATTACCTTTAATGTTATTGCACATTTGATATGGTTTTTGTATGTTTACATAAGGTATAGACTGTGTATTTTTGTTTATGAAAGCAAAGTGCTCCTAAATTTGCACCATTCAATATAAAACTTGGTGAAATCATTTGTATGTTTATGTTTATTTGTGTTTGTTTGTTTAGCCTGTGAGTCGGCGGTAAAACTGCTTTTTGATGCTGTGATGCACCTGGGCTGTAAACCTTACCTGGACAGCCAGAAAGCTTCATGTATTTGCCGTTACGAGGAGAAAACTGACCTGTGAACAGCCGAAAGACAACAGAGGGCTTTATCGAGTCCTTTGCGAGAGGAGTCTTATGCATCATTGTAGTTATATTTGACAAATGTAATAAACTTTTCCAAACACAGGTTGAGTCTAGTTTTAAACTAACGTAGACTAATTGTCACTGTAGATAACACCTCCAGTGTGTAAGTGGGGGATTCTGATTTATCTATGAAGAGCAGCACAGTGCTTTGACAAGGTTAGGTTGAAAAACACTGGCGTGCTCTTTTAATATCCTAGTCAGCATTGGACTGAGTTTAATTCAGGGGTGGGGAACCAAGGACCAGAGTCCAGCACAGTTTAGTGAATTCTGTGCTCTGACCAGCTGTTCGAGACCCTCCAGGACCAGAGTACTGGGCTCTTGTAACTTGTAATGAGGATACACAGACAGCGTTTTGTAATGTTTTTACTGTTAATTAAATGATTCTCACCAAAATAATTTGGTCCTGACTGTCTTTATATTCACTGTTTTCTTCAGGTTACAGACTTTATTATGAATTCTGAGAAGTTTAACTGAATAATTGATTGAATGTAATTTTATTAATAAATACAGTGCCACTCAAGTTTGGACACCTTCCGCACATTCAGTGGTTTTTCATGATGTAAAAAAGTTCTGCATTGTAGATTAAAACTAAAGTCATCCAAACTATAAATAAACACATCTGTAATTATTTAGTAAACAAAACAGTGTTAAACAAACCAGAATATGTTTATATTTTAACCTCTTGATTGGCAGCTGTGGATGGAGAAAACAGTAAAGAGAGGCAGTTAGTTTGGTTGGGCGCATATATGTGAATATTTTCATTATTGTACTGACTCCAGCAGTTCTGACAGAGACAGACTGACTACCTCATAAAGCTGACAGAAAATGGCAAGAAAGTTGGCATCTAAGCAAGAGGTGTCTACTTTGAAGAATGTAAAATATAAACATATTCTGGTTTAACACTTTGTTTACTAAATAATTACATATGTATTTACTCATAGTTTGGATGACTTTAGTATTAATCTAATTATGAAAAACCACTGAATTTCCAGTTGGTGTGTCCAAACTTTTGACTGTACATGTAAAATGAATGGATTGGGATGCAGTACATGGTTTCAATTTATATCCTAAATGTAGCTTATTGGGGGAAAAAGTATCGTGCACAGGTCTCATTTTTTGTATGTATTTTTCAGTATGTTAGACTCATGAAATAAACAGCAACTGTGCATTAAAATGTGTATTTCTTTGCTCTCTGTAGAGCAACAGTCCCCAGCTTGGTCCTGGAGGCCCACTGTCCAGCACATTTTACCTCTTTTCCTGCCTCGAGCACACCTGACTCAGCTGAATAAGCCCTGAGTTAAAGTGGAGTATGCAGAGCAGTGGACCTCCAGGACTAGGGTTGGGTAACCACTGCTGTGGATGATGAAAATCTTGGTCTTGATCACTATTGTGGTCTTATCCCATCCATACAGTGAACACACACATTTTGAGGCAGTGAGTACATGTGTGCCACATCATTAACCATGGGCTCATGGCTAAGAATCCAGCCTTGTGACCGGAAGGTCGCTGGTTCATCTGAAGCAACAGGGATTCACTGTTAAGAGTACTTAAATCAGCACTTATCTTAAACTTATTAAAGGTTTATGATATATATCGAAAGTTTCCTTGAAAATATTTACAGTGAGGAAAATAAGTATTTAAACACTCTGCGAATTTGCAAGTTCTCCCACTTAGAAACCATCGAGGGGTCTGAAGTTTTCATCTTAGGTGCATGTCCACTGTGAGAGACATAATCTAAAAGAAAAAATCCAGAAATCACAATGTATGATTTTTTAATAATTTATTTGTGTTACTGCTGCAAATAAGTATTTGAACACCTGTGAAAATCAATGTTAATATTTGGTACAGTAGCCTTTACAGAGGTCAAACGTTTCCTGTAGTTTTTCACCAGGTGTGCACACACTGCAGCAGGGATTGTGGCCCATTCCTCCACACAGATCTTCTCCAGATCAGTCAGGTTTCTGGGCTGTCGCTGAGAAACACGGAGTTTGAGCTCCCTCCAAAGATTTTCTATAGGGTTTAGGTTTGGAGACTGGCTAGGCCACTCCAGAACCTTGATATGCTTCTTACGGAGCCACTCCTTGGTTATCCTGACTGTGTGCTTTGGGTCATTGTCATGTTAGAAGACCCAGCCACGACCCATCTTCAATGCTCTAACTGAGGGAAGGAGGTTGTTCCCCAAAATCTTACAATACATGGCCCCGGTCATCCTCTCCTTAATACAGTTCAGTCATCCTGTCCCATGTGCAGAAAAACACCCCAAAATATGATCCTTCCACCCCCATGCTTCACAGTAGGAATGGTGTTTTAGGGATGGTACTCATCATTCTTTGTCCTCCAAACACGGCGAGTGGAATTAAGACCAAAAAGTTCTATTTTGGTCTCATCTGACCACAGCACTTTCTCACATGACTCTTCTGTATCATCCAAATGGTCATGGGCAAACTTAAGACGGGCCTGGACGTGTGCTGATTTAAGCAGGGGAACCTTCCCTGCCATGCATGACTTTAAACCATGACGTCTTAGTGTATTAGCCACAGTAACCTTGGAAACAGTGGTGCCAGCTCTCTTCAGGTCATTGACCAGCTCCTCCCCTGTAGTTCTGGGCTGATTCCTCACCTTTCTTAGGATCATTGATGCACCACGAGGTATATAAATATATATATATATATAAATGACTTTTGTATTTGGGAACATTTGAACCTGACGTATTTTCTAGATCTATATCAATACAGACTAGTTTGAGGGTCTTTCTGGGTAAACAGCTAAGCAGTTTTATAAGTTGCTCTGCTAAATGTTGATGTTGAATGTAACTGAGAATTGCTTACAAATGGGGACCACTTTAGCTGGTCTACCATTCTGCATTTTCTTCAGAAAGTACACTTCGTTTTATTATTGCTCTGTTATTTGAATTTCCACTTTTTAATGTGTATATGTGTTATAGTAATTTTAGTTAGATCAGAATGAATGCAAAATAAGAATTTCATTCTTCATTGACTGTTACAGTGAATATTATAATAAAACTCTTGAACCTTGGTATCTTGAAATGATTGCACTGTTTAAGGTGACTATTGAGTTTTACTGTAAACTATGAATCCAAGCTGCAAAGTTTTGCTTATCAGATATATTTAAATAAAACAAAAAAAGACAACTTATTGTAAACATTTATTAAAATGCGAAAAAATAAAGTTAATATATGACCAGAAACCAGTCGCTGCATAGTACAGTACGTGCAGTACTAACCAATCACGTTGCAGTGGGGCGGGGCTTGCTGTAATAAGATACGGGACGAAAATACGGAAGTTGTGATGTAATTTGGTTGACATTCGTGTCATCGAATAAGAATTTACAAGGTTTGTCTTCAACCAATCAGAGCGCTGCGCTTGATTTAATGTTTTCTGTTGGTTTCGTTCATCAGACACTGAGCACGATGGCAAGCCAAGGACAGGATAAAGTTTCAGGTAAAAGTTTGACCGTTTTTGTCACTATTTGAGTCTCATTTGATTATATTAGTGATATTGTTGTGTTTATGTAGGTTTGCGATGGAAATAGTGTTTTGTTATGGTAAGACGTTTCCTTATAGCAACTGTTTCAGAGTCCTGACCTGAGGCATACTATGATTTACGAGTTTTAAGTAAACCTGGTCAATTTACTTTCACATTTAGTCCTAATCTGTCCTTTCTGTAGATCCAACCTCAAACCTGAGCTTCATTTACAAAACATAAAATGCTTTTAAATGCACTCTTAACTGTTTGGTTAGATTTCAGCTTCTGTTGAGTTACTGACTTTACTACACCTTGTTTACTAAACCATAGCTCATTTTCTGATTAGACTCAAAACTGCACTTCTTTTCTTATTTTTATTCAATTTCCATTGCCTGATAACATTATTACAAGGTAAATTCGCATTTAAAACGCCTTTATGAATATTTAAAAAGTCTGAAAACTCAAATTGAACACTTTTATACTTTTTTTAAAACCTATTTACCTTTGG
Organism: Crenuchus spilurus; assembly: GCA_036984385.1. Taxonomy (NCBI): domain Eukaryota; kingdom Metazoa; phylum Chordata; class Actinopteri; order Characiformes; family Crenuchidae; genus Crenuchus; species Crenuchus spilurus. Next base: position 13,437 of record BRDA01001642.1, on the reverse strand, counting down.
TGAAACAGCACCACAGAGTGATAGTGGTGAGATTGAGTATAGGTGTAGAAACGTCTTATCAGAATATAGACTCCCTACCTAAAAGTGGGAATCACCACACTTGGTTTAATATTCATAATACAGGTTAACTGGTTCACTTTGTTGCATTGATTGCTTTGTGCCACTCGTCTGAGTCGTTGTTCCCCTCTGGCATCAGTGGCCCAATAGGGCACCACAGTTATGCCATCAGGAGGCCCAAATCAAACTGAGGATTACTCAGTTTAGCCAGATAACTTAAGCTCAAAGTCAAACCAGTACAGTTACAAAACAGCAGCAGGGCATTCCTATTAGACAATCCTCAACATTGGGCTTAAACCTGGCTTAACTCCAACACCCCCTGATCTGAGTCATGTCACTATTATTTAAGCAAAAATAACAGAAAAGTTGACGCTAGGGCAGTACAGCGTTGTATGTTGGAGGTGTTTTTCTGTTTTACGAAAGATAAACAACCTCCAGCTGTTTGCTTAACATGACAGGCAGCTTTACAGCAGCTATACGACTTACTGTTGTTTGTGTATTTGTTTGTTTTTCAGGACACGTTGAGAAGGACAGTGACTCAACACGTACAGTTACATCAGGTTGGTCTTATTTAAAGTATTAAAATGTTGGGTGGTATTCCACAAAACAGGATTTGTACGTTAGCCAGATATGAGAGACAAAAAGCATAGAAAGCAAATTAAAATGCCCCACAATCACCATGCTGTTGTCCACTGCGAGGCCATTGAAACCTAATATGCCCAGGTTAGTCAGAAAAACAACAGAGGCTTGACCTCGGTATGTGTGCATTGAGTAAGTGATCTCTGTGCAACAATAGTCCTGTACAAAGTTATAGTTGAAGCTCCAAGCCGTTCGGTGCAGTGCTGTTATCTTGATTTTGTGGGCTGTTCGATTTCTGGGCTGTAATGACGTGAAACATTTGCTTCAGATATGTTTGTTAAACGGGCATCTTTTGTTCCAGGCCAGACGCACAACATTACAGAGACGGATGCTTTGCATAGAAGGTGAGATTCTGTCTCTGCTTTATGCTTTGTTTAAGTGATAAGCAGTTTTACCACATCAGTAAGTGATTTGGTTGCTTTTGTTTGTGTTTTCAGTCTTGATCCTAATGAGGAATACAAGATGAGCCACAAACGGCGAGGCCTGGCACTCATATTCAATCAGGAGCGTTTCTACTGGCAGCTAATGTTGAACAATCGTTCAGGAACCATTGCAGACAAAAATAACCTTATGAAGAGGTACAGACACTGATCACAATAAAGCACACATCATGAACCTGTTAGTGATATTGATGTATGTCATATTGTCTTTGGATGTGTAGAATATGTGGAGTTTTATTCAGTATATCATTATTATAACAGGCTTAGTATTAGTGTAAAAGCAGACACCTGCCATAATCTAGTATTAATAATGAGTGAATAATAATACTGATCAGATTGTTAAATTAGAGATTGGATTAGTCTGAGTATTACTATCTCATTAGTTATACAGATTTAAAGCATTGATCATACTGACCATGCATTTGGTCCAGTATGAAATTACTGTTTTTTTTGTGTGTAGTTTTCATCTGATGGTAATGCTTGTAGAGATTTTAATCCAGTATGAATCTGCAGCACTTGTAGATTATACAGCATGACATAAATAATTGTAGATAAATGTTAATTCAGTATAAATCTGCAGCACTTGTAGATTATACATCAGGACGATGTAGAGAACTTTTAATCCAGTATGAATCTGTTGGACTACTGTATGGATCTTCTGTTGCTTCAGGTTTCAAGATTTGGGGTTTGATGTGAGGGCTTATGATGACTATAAACGGATGGAAATCATGGAAATAATCACTGAAGGTAAAGAAATATTGCATAATCTTTTCAGACAAACTTTCATAGAAATACCAACATTTTTAATGTTTAGTGGAACTTGACACTTTGTGAGCCCTTTTTATTTTCTTATATTTCAATTCAGCAAATTAGATAAAATGTTATGTACTGAGGATTCACACATTTTCAAGTTTCATGGCAGCTTTGTTTTCTTTAGTTAAGCGTTAAAACTGCTGTTAACCTTTGACCACAGCTGCAGGCAGTAATCATGTGGATGCCGACTGCTTTGTCTGCGTGTTTTTGAGTCACGGTGAAAACGGCCATGTCTATGCCTATGATGACATGATCGAAATCCAGGAGATCGCAGCGCTTTTTAGAGGAGTCAAATGTCCAAGCCTTGTAGGAAAACCCAAAATATTCATCCTGCAGGTAACTCTTCTTACATCTGGAAATGAAAATAAACTAAACTGTCTAAAGATAAGCCTAAAATAGAATTACAATTCTATTAATTAAATTTTAGTTACGATTGAATCAACAGTTCACTAGGACTCTCCCGATCACTTGTAATGTCGCTGACTCTAAAAGGGTGCAGACTAGCACAAGCCTCCATCGATGCATGTCAGTCTCCACCTCTTTTTGAACTGCTGCTGCTGCATCATCGCTGGGCAGCCAATGTGCTCGGAGGAAAGCGCAGGATCACCAGCCCTGATGGATCGACCAGCAGACATTGCATTGTAGTGGTGATGGGGAGGGAGTGCCATCTGCCCCCCCGAAAAGCCCTCTCAGGGCTCTGGGTGCTGATGTCAATGAACTCATGATCCTCTGACCATAGTGTCAGTGCCTTAGTCTGCTGAGCCAGAAGCTTTTTTGGTTTTTGAGAGGCACAATGCTCATGACTTGAAATGAACTAGTCTTTATATATGGCAGGCATGTCGTGGGGACAAACATGATGACGCTGTCACGCCTATGGACGTGGTAGACAGTGAGATGACCAACCAGGTGATGGTGGATGCCGGGGTAGTGTACACTCTGCCAGCTGGGGCTGACTTCATCATGTGCTATTCTGTAGCTGAGGGTGAGTGGACAACACAATCAAATTCACTAATACTGTATCCTTATCAAGATAAGTTACATCACACTGCACTTTTACTGGGCATTGCATAGTTTTGTTCACATCTGCAAGTTTTCAATAAACAGGACTTTTCAGTAAACTGGAAAACATCACATTTTGTCTTCCTAGTCCATTAGGGATGCAGAGTGTATCTATGGTCAGTATATACTTTGCTGATACATTGAAAAACAGTAAATTATTGTTATTGGGCTAATTGAACTGATAATTATATGCGCAGTGATAATGTCCTTTTTGACATCCCACAGCATCTTCTTCTGACCCTGTAAGATGCTGATGGCTGTAATATATCATTCGATTTGCTTTACGTAATTTATATTAAATTAAATTATATAAAGCATATATATATATATATATATATATATTAACATATTAATATGTTACAGGTATTGGTCACAATCAATTGTTAATTATTAGTTATTGTATCAGGCCAGAAAATTCCATATCGGCACTTCTATTCTCAACACACTAAATTGGGAAATGTCTATTTATTTACTGAATATATTGATTAAAGGTAAAACATACAACATATAATGTTCCATAACATTGTCTTTGTCTGTGTTTTATGATAGTTTTTTATGATATGTTAAATTTACACCTTGTTTATTATTTGTAGAACAACTTATTTGATCTGGAAATATCAATAATACTATATACTTAGTCAATTGGATTTATACTTATGGGATGAGATTTTGAGTCGGCTAGTTTGTTTAAAAGGCAGAAGATAGAGATAAAATACTTTAAATTCAATTAATTAAATCAAAACCTCTCTGCTTGTTGGGTTCAGTTGGCTCTCTGCCTGAGAAATCCTGCTAATGTTGAACCTGCTCTGTTATCACGTATATATCAGACTGACTGTCATACTACAGCATGTGTTACAGTCTAATAACAATCAATGTGCTTCCTCTTTAAGAAGTGTCAAGAACTTGCTGCATTTCAGGCACGCCCAGACTGACTGGTTGAGTCTTGTGGTGTTTATTACCTGGAGGGGTCAAAAGAACATTTTCTAGTATAGCATTCTTGAATCCGGACACGTTTTGAGTCAGATTACTTCGTTAAATACTGCTAAACTACACTCGGTCTTGTTTGGCATATCATAACATTTTCCTCTCCTGTTTTAAATCACTGCATATCGCTGTTGTCTAGTCTGTGTTTGTATAGACATTTTACACACAGTGGTGCTTGAAAGTTTGTAGAATTTTCTATATTTCTGCATAAACATCCTCAGATTTTCACACAAGTCCTAAAAGTAGATAAGGAGAACCCAGTTAAACAAATGAGACACATATTATACTTCCTCATTTATTTACTGAGGAAAATGATCCAAATTGACATTTGTGAGAGGCAAAAGTATGTGAACCTCTAGGATTAGCAGTTAATCTGAAGGTGAAATTAGAGTCAGGTGGTTTCAATCAATGTGATGACAATCAGGTGTGAGTGGGCACCTGTTTTATTTAAAGAACAGGGATCTATCAAAGTCTGCACTTCACAACATGTTTGTGGAAGTGTATCATGGCACAAACAAAGGAGATTTGTGAGGAGCTCAGAAAAAGAGTAGTTGATGCTCATCAGGATGGAAAAGTTTACAAAACCATCTCTAAAGAGTTTGGACTTCAACAATCCACAGAATTTAGTTTTTTCACACAAGATACTGAAAGCATATTGGATCATTTTCCTCAATAAATAAATGAGGAAGTATAATATTTGTGTCTCATTTGTTTAACTGGGTTCTCCTTATCTACTTTTAGGACTTGTGTGAAAATCATGTTTAGATCATATTTATCCAGAAATAGAGAAAATTCTAAAGGATTCACAAACTTTCAAGCACCACTGTAAATGGCAGTCATTATAGTCTTAGTTATCATAACCTGACTAAGGTCTTGCTCTAAGCATAGCCTGTTTAAAAAAAAAAAAGTCCAGGCTGATCTGTAAACAGGACTATAAGTGGGTCGGTCTCTTGTAAATGTGGTTCTGTCCAGAATCTTAGATTGTATTTAAAGGAACAATCAGTGATTTTTTCATGTTGTGAAAGTTGTTATATTGACACATAGTGACCTAGATTCTGTACTAAACATGGCTGCCCCCATTGGGGGTCCCACTCTGTGGAAGATAAAGTTGATCATCCAAGAGAGCAGTTTGATTCTTATGCAAGTTTTGTTTTATAGCTTAAAAAAAAAAAAAAAGAATCGGTGTAAACGACTGATTGCTCCTTTAAGCGTGCTGCTGTATGTACCGTATGTATACATAGTCACTGAGTAACTGTGATTGTTTCTCCTGGAGCAGGATTCTACTCTCACAGGGAGACGGTGAACGGCTCGTGGTATATTCAGGATCTGTGTGAGCTTTTGCGTCAGTACGGCTCTGAGCTGGAGTTTACGGATCTCCTGACGCTGGTGAACCGTAAAGTGTCTCAGCGCAGCGTGGGAAACTGCAATGACCGTTCTGCAATCGGGAAAAAACAGGTGCCCTGCTTTGCCTCCATGCTGACTAAGAAACTGTACTTCAGACCCAAGAAAGGAGACTACGTATAGCTGGCCACTCTGGCCTGCACACACAGTTTACACGACACTTACATGCTGACAAATATCTTTCAAGTTTGATCAAAGCCATGATGGGGGTCTGAGTCCATACTACAGACGTCCAGTCACTGTAGGTGCATCACAAGTGCAGATATTACATCACACAGGAATTACACTGCCATGCAAACGTTTGGAAACACTGTTAAAATATTATAATTGCATATACGGATATAAAATGTTTACTATAATATTGCTGTACATTAGATCCTAAAGGCAATAACAGGCAATATGATGTGTATCACGATACAGGGGTTACACTATATATCGTGGTACTGTTGGTAAGGTGAAATATTGAGATCTATTTATTTCCTAAATTACACTGCTTGTTTCTGTACGAGTGAAAGAGTTTAATGGATGAAGATAACTAGGTCAGGGATTTAAACACAACAACATCTTTACATGTAAACTATTCTTCAGAAATACTGTATTTGAGAGTTGATGCAGTGTATCAATATTTTTACACCTTTTCATAATAAAAGCTGTATAACAGTTATATTTTTAAAATTAATTTCCAGAGTGCCTTGTAAAAATTGGAGATCAAAAATTCAGACAAACACAGGAAAAATCACAAAATTTATATGATTCATCATGTCCTCTATCATCTTTGCCTTCAAGACAGTCCTCTCACCTTATTTTAACGAAGATTTGAAACAGGTTAAGCGGGGGCTCAACTCCTCTGCCCCTCCTGGTTTCATTTTTTTACAATAGTTTCACATTTTACAGCAACTTTCACTTTTACATAAGTCTAAATAGACAATGGTAGTAAAATTACCTGTTTAACTGGCTCTACTTTTTGTGCGATAAGAAGAGAAAACGGGTGATGGCACAGATTTACACACATTCTCTACAATGGGTAGATTTTTTTTCCAGATTTAGGAATAGTTTTTGACTGGGATAAGGGATCATAGTGATGCATATAATAAATAAATGTGGGTGAAGGGACCTTATGTTTTTAATTTCTGATAAATGTGAACTGCAGAAAAGACACGCCTGGACAGATAAACTCATTACGGGGTTGTTCTAAATATATTTTAAGGTTATTATATTATATATGTAAGGTTATACTTATTTCCACCCAGGAATCAAGTATCCTAGGGCCCATGTCATTGAAAAGTGTGATAAATTTCAAAAAGCGAATCAATTCACATATAAAAGCTACAGTTTAGGTCAAAATTATGTGTGAAACATGGGTGAAGCTTCCTGTGGACACTGGTTGGTTTACAACTCACTTGTAACAAATTCTTTATTTTTCTCTTTTAAAACCAATCAGAGCAGAGCTACCACCTTTAGAAATTTATTTCCCACACAAGGGCAGACAAACATCCTCTCGCATGCTTATCTTATCTCTTGTTTTCCGGTGTTCACGTTTTTTTTTTTTTTTGTTTAAGTTTTCTCTCCAGGTATAAAGAGCCAATCAAATCACAGCTCATAAATTATTCATAAACCTCTCCCTAAAGAGTGAAACAGCTTGTGTAAATGTTAAAAAGCACACATGGGCATTTTAACATGACAAACAATTTCAACTGAATAAAATGAACTAATAAAAGCATTTAAATTACCACTTTTATCTAAACAAAAATGCCTGCCAGCAATTTTTGTTTGATAAATTGCTGAAAACAAGTAAAATTACTTTCCTGGTAACAAATAATCAGGGTATTCTTAAAATATGTGACCCCGCCTGGGAAAACCCGGCCAAAGTCGTTGGGTAACTTATTGAGATGTCATGTCGTTTAGTCTGACAATCACATTAGTGACACAAATTAGCTGCTTGATTTTATTCTGTAAATGACAGATAATAGTCTCAAATATCTATCGTAGTACATGTTTGTATATAATAAAACTTTAAACTCGCCAAAAAAGTTGTTTTTATGCAGCAAACTATACACCAAATTTGCTGCTTTTACCAGCAAAACTGGTTTCTATGCCCCCTTACATCCTGATGTAGAACTACTTCCACAGAGGTACACAAGCTAGTGGATTATCACTCAGGTCCTAAACTACTTCTCTTTACTGTAGAAATGTGTTTGAACTCATGCATCCATCCACCAAACGTGAGCAGGTCAGATGTTTTCAGTTGATGTAAACAGTGTGACTGTAGCCGGGCTCATCTTTCAGTCTTCATTTCTGGTAGATTTTGATTTGTTTGAATTAACTGATAATTATTTCAGATTTATTAATGTGTTGTGGCACAAATAGGCAGAGTTGAGTTTCTGTATGCCTTATTTTGGAATGCTGTCTCAGAACGTAAAAGAGACAATCGTCTGAAATTTAGTGTGAGGATTCCTTTAACAGTACTCTTTACAAATATGCATATAACTCATGTTTGAAAGAAAATGACTTTGACCGGGTTTTCACAAACGGGGTCACAGAACACCCTCATAATGAGAAATGTTGTCTAGATTTAGCGTCATTTCACCATTTCTGCAGTGTAATAAATGTGAATTGAGGGAACCTATAATCTAATTGTTTCTTTCACTGATAGCTCAGATCAGTATGTGTCTGCATCTTTAAGGCAGTTTTACTTTTTTCGTGTTTTGGAGCGTTGTTGATTTCAGTGAAACTTGGCCACATTTGAAGAACAAAAGTTTTTGTTGTTGTTTTTTTTAAACCAGAAAAGGGAAATATTCTTTTTGTTTCTGTCATGTTCAGTCCAATACTTCGTTTTTTTTATTTGTAGCTTCAATCTCGACAACTTTTTCAACAATTTTTAAAGATTTCTGCATCATTCAGTGACTGAGATTTGATCAAAGTGATTCTGAGTGTTTATGTTGGAAGGTGCTTTCAGACTTTTACAGCCTTTCTTTTAAAATTCCTTTACCATGGTGATGATGAGAACCAGATGTCACAGTGACACAAATAGCCATTTTATTTACCCTCCAAACCCAGCAGTTACAACAATCACAGTAGAATTCAAGTATGCAAGAACTTTGACATTCACATCACATGATCTACACGAGGTGGAACAAAGTTGTGAGTGATATGGTGAGTGCAACATGAACATGGTTAAAGTGACCATACGTAATTAAGGTGACTGTGCAGTAGAGTTCTGAAAGAGTTTAAGAGTCTGACTGCTTCTGGAATGAAGCTGATTCTTAATCTGGTAGTTTTACACTTGATGCTCCGCAACCTTCTGCAAGACAAAAAGTGGGTGTGCTGGGTAGGTAGGGTCCTTCATGATGCAGGTGGCTCTCTTCCTGCATTTGGACGTATATGTGTGGTGAGGGGGAGGCTGACTCTGATAGTCCTCTGTGCAACAGAGCAGCTTCTGTGCTTTTCTTTGAGGACTATTTTATCTTAGAATGCTCTAAATGTAAAACGGGTGGCATGGTGGCTTAGTAGTTAAAGGTCTTTGGTTAGAATCCCCATCTGGGTGGAGTTTCCATGTTCTCTCCGTGTCTGCATGAGTTTCCTCCCACAATCCAAAAACATGCAAGTCAGGTGAATTGGGTACTCTAAATTGTCTGTGCACACAGTGACCCTGTCCTGGTCTTAATAAGGATAGGTCTTAGTAATGCCCTGTGCCCTGTGAAGGGATAGAGGACTAAACATGGTCAGGATTAAGTGGATAAGATAAGGGATGGATGGATGTTTCAGGCAGTGTATTGATGTAACGTTTAGAGGCTTCAGACATCTGGTTATCATCACCACCACTGTAAACAGTTCTGACACTCTAATGGTGCATTTCAAACCAAACCACTCAGAACGACCATTTATATCTGAACTGTTTAATTATGCAGTCAAATCTGTAATTCTGCTGCTATATTGCTGAAAGAGAACAAAACATACATGTTTTCTATAAGCAGTACACACATCTTTTTTCTGAGAAAACACTCTGGGTTTAATTTTCATCTCAAATTGTACTGAATGTTCTTCTAATCAATTAAAATAGATGCATTTTCTCACCTGTAATAGAAACACATGCTGCTGTTTTAAACTCAGAAAGGACTTCCGAACATCCCGGTTCAGCAGCACCTAGGACACTGCACTGTTTCTCATCCAGAGGTTTTGTTCAGATGATTACAGGTCTCTGTACTTGTGCTCAATGTTTTGGTTTTCCAATCATGAACTCAGGAAAAAGTATTTTAAAGCTGTTTACTTCCATTGAAAGCATCAGGTTTAGGTGCATGTTCCTCTTTACAGACATACTGTGCCTTTGATTTGTGCTGTATTTCATTGTTGACTGTGTTGTTTACTTAATTGATTGGTACACTTGTAATGAAAACTATAACTGGGTCTTTTTCTTCTTTAATCTGTCATGAAATGCTCCTGTTTTAAGATTTTGTGGAGAATATGGTATGAAAATTTCCTCCTGATCTTGGTTTATATAATGAATATATTGAAATTGTTGACATAAGCAATAATATACATTAAAATGTTTAAAGATCTGCTTGCTCTGCTATGATTTACACACCTGTATTCATTAAGTTGAAGTGCTGATCTTGGACCTGATCCTATACCAGCATGTCTGTCCATAAGGCTCTACTACATGCAGATTTTATAAGAATGGTGTACATTTCACTGAAGTTGTTAATTAAAACATGATAAACTGCATATCATGAGAGAAATGTGTACTTTAAATGGTCTTATGATGAAAGATTCACATTGCAAGTGCAGGTTTGAGCTCATTTAACAGCATCTTCACAGTTTAATTGATATACCTCCCCAACACTCTACATCTATTTATTATCTTTTCTGCTTAATCCTGAGCAATGTCACTGTCCCGTACCCCCTCACTGGGCATTACAGAGACAGGGCTGGTTACACACACTTTAGAGTATCCAACTGATCTCCATATTTTTTGGCTGTGGGAGGAAACCCACACACACACTGGGAGAACATGGAAACTCCACTGAGATGGGGACTCGAACCCAGAACCTCAGTGCTGAGAGGCGAGCCACCCCCAACACTTTACAGCAGTCAGCAAAGTACCATCAACAAAATGCACCCTTTCCCAGCTAGCAGGGGTAAATCTCCGCAGTCCAGTCTAGATTCACACCACTCATCCAGTGAAGAGTCATTATCTGTGGATCAGAATCACTCCCAGTCTAGTAGCTCTGATGTAGCATCACAACCTGGGAAACAGTGGCAGACTCAGGATGTTTGAAGAGCAGGGGTGAAAAAATTGAAAGGGCACATTTTTCCCATAGGAGGAGCACTTATTAATTAGAGGGGCACTCAATTAGACATTAATTAACTTATTAGAGGGCGCAAAAGAAGAGGCCACTCATTATTTTTTGCCATGTGAAGGGCAGCTAACTGGACACTTTTTCTATTCTAGAGGGCACTTTGGCAACGTTATTTTGACCATAAGTGTGCCAAGGTCTAGCCTGCAGTTTCACAGAGAAGTACAACACTGAATATACAGTGGGGAAAAAAAAAGTATTTGGTCAGCCACTGATTGTGCAAGTTCTCCCACTTAAAAAGACGAGAGAGGTCTGTAATTTATCACAGGCACACTTCAACTATGAGAGACAAATGAGAAAAAAATCCAGGAAATCATATTGTAGGATTTTAAAAGAATTTATTTGTAAATTATGGTGGAAAATAAGTATTTGGTCAATAACAAAAGTTTAAATACTTTGTAACGTGACAATGACAGAGGTTAAATGTTTCCTGTAAGTCTTCACCAGGTTTGCACACACTGTAGCTGGTATTTTGGCTCATTCCTCCATGCAAATTTCCTCTACAGCAGTGATGTTTTGGGGCTGTTGCTGGGCAACACAAACTTTCAGCTCCCTCCAGAAATTGTCTAGGCCACTTCAGGACCTTTATGGAGCCACTCCTTCACTGCCCGAGCAGTGTATTTGGGATCATTTTCATGCTGGAAGGCCCAGCCACGTTTCATGTTCAATGCTCTTACAGATGGAAGGAGATTTTGACTTGCAATCTCACGATACATGGCCCCGTTCATTCTTCCCTTAACACGGATCAGTCATGCTGTCCTCTTTGCAGAAAAACAGCCTCAAAGCATGATGTTTCCACCCCCATGCTTAACAGTAGGTATAGTGTTCTTGGGATGCAACTCAGCATTCTTTTTCCTCCAAACATGGCAAGTGGACTTGAGTACCAAAAAGCCATCTC
>BRDA01001641.1:96191-107205 GCA_036984385.1 Crenuchus spilurus | reverse complement strand
AATATCTACAAAGGACATGTAACACATGACTAAGCCACAAGAGGGAGACAGAAACACAGAACAAGAAAGGGCTTGGACAGGGTAGACATGACACACGCCTTCCCCATACTTTTTTCTTTACATCATTCTGGTAGAGGTTGATCTTAGTTTCATCTATCCAAAGAATGTTATTCCAGACCTGTGCTGGCTTTTTTAGATTTTTTTTAGCAAAGTCCAATTTATCCTTTTTATTCTTGAGGCTTATGAGTGGCTTGCACCGTGCAGTTAAGCCTCTGTATTTACTTTCATGCAGTCTTCTCTTTATGGTAGATTTGGATATTGATACGCCTGCCTCCTGGAGAGTGTTGTTCACTTGGTTGGTTGTTGAAGGGGTTTCTCTTCACCATGGAAATTATTCTCCAATTATCCACCACTGTTGTCTTCCATGGGCATGTTCATCATTGCTTTCTTTCTTTCTGAGAATGTACCAAACTATAGATTTTGCCACTCCTAATATTGTAGCAGTTTCTTGGATGGGTTTTTTTTTTGTTTTCGCAACTTAAGGACGGATTTTTTCTCCACATGTTTTCTTCACAGCAAAATCTTCCAAATGCATACACCACACCACACCTCAAATCAACTCCAGGCCTTTTATCTGTTTAATTGAGAATGACGTAATGAAGGAAGTCAAATGCCCCGAGAAGGGCATACAAAGACAAGGTTGTGCAACTCAAAACCCTTGAAACAGAGAGGTGAATAAAAAAAGAAGAACTCGGACATATGTAGGGTGAGGTTATATTTAGACATGCTACTGTTGTTGATAAGGTTACTTGTGTTGAGAATATAACTATTTTGATTATCTTTTCTAATATCGAATTAAATTAATCATTTTCTATAACTGAATTAATAAAAATAAAATGCTTTGAGAATATTTTGGAGGTCTTAAAAAAGGTCTTAAAAAAGTCTTGGCCTAGTGGTAAGGATCTGGTCTTGTGACCAGAAGGTCACTGGTTCGATCCCCAAACAGGACTTGCCCTTGAGCAAGGCACCTAACCCCCTAACTGCTCCCTGGGCGCCGGTGGATAAGGGCTGCCCACCGCTTCGGGCACAAATTCTCACAGCCTACTGTGTTCACTAGTGTGTGTGTGTGTGTGTGTGTGTGTGTGTGTGTGTTTCACTGCACGAATGGGTTAAATGCGGAGGTCAAATTCCGTTGTGTGAAAAATCACATTGGCTAAATTGGTTGATCTTGATCTCTTAATCTTAATCTTGATCTTAATGTAAACCATATATAGACATAAGGAAGTGACATCAATCAGGAAGTGACAAATGAAACCAAAATCAAATAATGAAGATGCAGAACACAACTCAACCACAAGAGGGAGACAAAAAACACAGAACAACATGACAGGAGTAGGCCTGACAACAGGTCTGTGAGAGCAAGCATTCTTGATCAAATACTTTTTTCATGCAATAAAATGCAAATTAATTATTTAAAAATCATACAATGTGATTTTCTGGATTTTTTCACAGTTAAAATTAGATAAAAATACAGATAAACTATGATACAAACCACTTTGTAGGTGGGAAAACTTGCAGTCGTCAGTGTATCAAATACATATTTTCCCCACTATTCTAAATAGCTGTTTGCATAGTGATATGATTTTGCTTTCTTTGTAGTTCAGAAGTCCTTCGTTATCATGCTTAAATGACTATAAACACAATATTTTAATATGTAAATATTATTTTGATAATGTGATTTTTGATGTAAAATGTGTTCATGCTAACACTCAACATAATCCAAATGATTTGGTTTATCTATTTTTACAGATTTTGTGTTTGTGTTTTTAATATAATATTTGTTTCTCTTCCTTTTTTCCTCCTTGCTTGTTTGTTTGCTATGCAGTCGGGTTATTTCTCCAGCATGTTCAGTGGCTCCTGGAAAGAGTCCAGTATGATGATCATTGAATTAGAAATCCCAGACCAGAATATTGACACAGAAGGTAAAGCTGTTAGACTAAATAAAATGTTTCATTATTGGAGGTATGTCTGTGTTTATAACTGTATGTACTACAGACGATCAGTTTCTCTGCTGTTACTGTTTATAGTCTGTGTTTGAGTAAAATTAAGTTTTTTTTATTCTTAAAACAACAAGCTTTTATTTATAGGAAATGAACAGCTGGTCAGAATAAGAAAGAAGATGTATTCTCAGACCTTAAACTACAAACCGGATTCCAAAAAAGTTGGGACACTAAACAAATTGTGAATAAAAACTGAATGTAATGATGTGGAGATGGCATATGTCAATATTTTATTCATAATGGAACATAGATGACAGATCAAAAGTTTAATCTGAGTAAATGTAACATTTTAAAGGAGAAATATGTTGTTGCAAAATTTCACAGTGTCAACATATCCCAAAAAAGTTGGGACAAGTAGCAATAAGTGGCTGGAAAAAGGAAATTGAGCATATAACGAACAGCTGGAAGACCATTTAACACTAATTAGGTCAATTGACAACATGATTAGGTATAAAAAGAGCTTCTCAGAGTGTCAGTGTCTCTCTGAAGCCAAGATGGTAAGAGGATCACCAATTCCACCATTGTTGTGTAGAAAGATAGTGCAGCAAAACCAGAATGGTGTTACCCAGCGTAAAATAGCAAAGACTTTTAAGTTATCATCATCAACCTTGCATAACATCATCAAAAGATTCAGAGAATCTGGAGCAATTGCTGTGTGTAAGGGTCAAGGCCGTAAAACTCTACTGGATGCTCGTGATCTCCAGCCCTTAAACGTCACTCCACCTCAAACAGGAATGTCACTGTCAAGGAAATAACAGAATGGGCTCAGGAATACTTCCAGAAAGCATTGTCAATGAACACAATCCACTGTGCCATCTGCCGTTGCCAGCTGAAACTCTACAGTGCAAAGAGGAAGCCATTTCTAAGCAAGCTCCACAAGCTCAAACGTTTGCACTGGGCCAGGGGTCTTTTCAAATCTAGTGTGGCAAAATGGAAGACTGTTCTGTGGTCAGATGAGTCACGATTTGAAGTTCTTTATGAAACACTGGGCCGCCATGTCATCCGGACCAGAGAGGACAAGGATAACCCAAGTTGTTATCAACGCTCCATTCAGAAGCCTGCATCACTGATGGTATGGGGTTGCATGAGTGCTTGTGGCATGGGCATCTCTCATATCTGGAAAGGCACCATTAATGCAGAGAACTATGTTCAGGTTCTAGAACAACATATGCTCCCATCTAGACGTCATCTCTTTCAGGGAAGACCCTGCATTTTTCAACAAGATAATGGCAGACCACATTCTGCAGCAATCACAACATCATGGCTACGTAGGAGAAGGATCCGGGTACTGAAATGACCAGCCTGCAGTCCAGATCTTTCACCTATAGAGAACAGAGTGACAAAGAAGGCCCAAGATGATTGAACAGTTAGAGGCCTGTATTAGATATGAATGGGAGAGCATTCCTATTTCTAAACTTGAGAAACTGGTCTCCTCTCTCCCCAGACATCTGTTGAGTGTTGTAAGAAGAAGGGGGGATGCCACACAGTGGTAAAAATGGCCTTGTCCCAACTTTTTTGGGATTTGTTGACGCCATGAAATTTTGAAACAACATATTTTTCCCTTAAAATGATACATTCTCTCAGTTTAAAGTTTTGATCTGTGATTTGTGTTTTATTCTGAATAAAATATTAGATGTTGGCACCTCCACATCATTGCATTCAGTTTTTATTCACAATTTGTTTAGTGTCCCAACTTTTTTGGAATCCAGTTTGTACTCTTTAGTACAGACACTGTTAACAACCATTACTAATACCCTAGAAGGAAGGAAAGATACACAGTTATCCATAACATAACAACGAGAGCATAACAACACATTAAAGCAAGAGATTTAAACTAGTGCTGGTTTAAGTGGTCCACAAAGAGATGCTCTTCAGTCTGCGTTTGAAGACAGTGAGTGACTCTGCTGTCTGAACAGCCAGTGGGAGTTCATTCCACCACTTTGGTGCAAGGACCAAGAAGAGTCTTAATGTTAGTCTTCCCCGTGGCTTGAAGGACGGTGGGTCGAGCCAAGCCATACTGGTAGCTCTAAGGGCTCTAAGGTGGTGGGTTGTCATCCTGTGTTCCATCCATTAATCACTGTTGGCGTTTTTATGAAGCAGCTGAACTGTGTGATGGTTTTTGTTTGACTTCCTCTTGATGACATTGCACAGATTTGTAATGGGATTCAGGTCTGGAGACTGGACTGGACATTTTTAAACTGGTCTCCTCATGTTTTCACAGCTGTATATGCGCACATTAGATACAGTGGTTGAAATAAGTATTGAACATGTCACCAATTTTCTAATTAAATATATTTCTAAAGCTGATATTGACATGAAATTCTCACCAGATGTCTGTAACAACCCGTCCAATCAACACATGCAAAGAAATAAGAAAGACATCAGTTCAATTTCAGACATTAGTAGGAACATACTTCCATTGTAGGGATTCTTGCCGGTTTTTCCGAGGCCTTCAAATTATTTATATCAGTAACGAAATTGTATCACATCAACTGAAATTAAGGAATATATTGAGATATAAATTTTGGCCATATCGTCCAGCATGACCATATGTTCTGAAAAACAGTGCCAAACCATGATGTTCAAATCACCAAACACTGCTGTTGTTTTTGGGGTGATATGCAGTGCCTTTTGACCTCCAAACATGCTGTGTGTTATGGCATCCAAAGAGGTCAGTTTTGGTCTCATCTGACCAGACTATATTCTCCCAGTATTTCACAGGCTTGTCTAAATGTTGTTCAACATGCACATCAACATTTTTTTCTCAGTAATGGAGCCTTGGGTGGTGTGCATGCATACAGGCTATGGCAGTTGAGTGCATTCAAAGCTTTATTGTCATATGCACAGTAAAGAAATATGTTTCCCTGTACAATGAAATTTCTACTTTGCTGTCCACACTGGATGCAAGAATGAAATAGTGAGTAGAATAAAAATAATAAGTGTTCAGTACTTTTTCCCTGTGTAATTTCTCATTGTTACACTTAAGTTATGGACATCTATAGTTTGATTTCATATTCACACAGATTGAATATGTGGATTGGATGGGTTGTTACCAACATCAGGTGAGAATTGAATGTCAATAGCAGCTTTACAAATTAATATATGTGATGCGTTCAATACTTAATTCACCAGCTGTATGTTAGAATCTGTATGCCTTGTATAAATGTGTGTGTGTGTGTGTGTGTGTGTGTGTGTGTGTGTGTAGCCCTGCAGGTGGTGTTTGGTTCTCTGTACAGAGATGATGTGCTAATCAAGCCCAGCAGAGTGGTCAGTATCCTGGCTGCTGGCTGCATGCTTCAGCTGGTCAGTACAGCAGAAACCTCCACTTACACACTCAGTAATATATATGTTACATAAAATGTGCTCTTGTAATTGATCAAGATTCATAGTTCATTATTTTACAGTATCTCACATCATACAGAATGTACATTATCACTGCAAACATTCTCTCTCTCACTCTCTGACTCTGTCTCTCTTGCGCTCTCTCTCTCTCTCTCTCTCTCTCTCTCTCTTTCTCTCCTTCTATCTCTGTCTGCACACACACATCTCCACAGTCCATGGTCTCATGACTTGATTTGTCCAGTAAGGAGTGATCACCTGTAAATGAGGATCTCTCAAGGAGTCTAGTAGCTCCACTAAACCCAGGAAAATGTTGTTTTTGTTCAGTTTTTGGATCAAAGTTTCACAAGTCTTCGACACTACGTCACTGAATAATTAACTTCATATGACTACCTGAATCCAAGATGTCAAATACATTGCCAAAAATTGTATCTTGGTAAAAGAAATTATCTTAAATCTAGTGCAAATGTTTAATATTTGTCATTTTGAGAATGATGTAAGCTTATTTTAAAATAAATTAACATATAACTAGACATTTCTGAACTGTTTTAATTCATTTTATCAAGTAAAATGGTTTCACTATATGGCAGACCATTTTGCTTATTTAAGGCATTTGTCTTATCATCTGCAAATACAGTGAGAATATTTTACTTCATATGTCAGATATGTCTGATTTTAAGTTAAATAGTCTTATAATAAGCTCAATGTTCTCAAATTGAGAAATATTAGACATTTACACTAGATGTAAGATAATTTTTCTCGTTAAGATATTTTTCAGTCAAATCAGACTAAAGAAGGTCATGAATACACTCTTTCTGAACAGTAACATTTACAGCTATGGTTAAGATTAAGATTAACCATAAGATTATGGTGCTATGGGTTTCATGAGCAAATAATCAGTTTACACATTGTAAGGAATTTAATAAGAAACTAAAACATTAAATAAGTTTAAGGGTTATCTTTCACATTAAGGTTTACATTTTTATTGGCCCAAATAACACCCCATCTTCAATTTATCAAGCTGGATGAGAGTCTATAATATGTCACATTTTATTGGGTTAGTCATCATATCAGCCTGTTTGATTTTAAGACCTGATTTGGCTAAAAGTCCCCTTAATTGTGCAATAAGAAGAGCCTAGTCCTTAGCCAGCTGTTAAATTTCATGTTTTCAGACCCAGATAGCTCTTTGTGGGTTGGTAGGCACTCAAATACAAGTGTAAAAAAGTGACTTATTTAATAATATCATTTTTAAAGATTATTTTTATTTAAAATATTATAAAAAATATTATTCATTATTTTTACATTGTTACTGTTAGTAACATTGTGAAAGTTCACTGTAACTGTAAGTCACACTGTTGTTTGTACAGGATGGTCTGATCCAGCAGTGTGGAGAGACAATGAAAGAAAATGTCAGTGTTAAAACAGTGTGTGGGTACTACACTGCTGCTAACATGTATGGCTTAGACTCCGTCATGAAGAAGTCAGTATTTTCCTTCTCTCTATTACACTCCTCTGTTACACTGTTTATTTGTAATAAACTGTATTAACTGTTTGTTCATATTCTGAGTGTAAATAAGTGAAAAAAATGAAAATATACAGTTAATACACACTTACTCTTTATTTACTGACTATCATCTGCCTAGAAAAGTAAACATAAAATACAAAAAAAACTATAAGTGTTTGACACATTATACTGTATAATTTATTTTTCTCTAATAAATAAATAGAAGTTCTGCATTCTTATATTTAAATGAACCAATCTACAGGATGTCATGTTTGCTTCTTTGCCCAAACGATGATGAACAACTTTAATACTAATGAAGTCTATTAATTTGGTGATAAAATTTGGATTAAATATACATCAGTCACTGTGGAAAAATTATGTTACAACTAACTGCTAAAGGTGTCCAGCATGCAGCTCTTTTCTCCAGATCAGGTTGTGGTCCACATGGAGAGGTGGTTTTCTTTGCAGCGGTGTGTCTTCTGAATGGAGTTTATCCAGTACATTCACACACAAACACTTCCTCCTGTACTGTGCACTGATACATTATGCTCAGATCACTGCACGGTTCTCACAGATAAATAACCAACATCCTGACTTTAATGTCTCACTGCAGTGACTGATGGAGACCTACACTCTAACAACCGCAGATATTAGTCCTCAGAAATTAACACCCGTCTACCCTCACTGTAATCACACATATTGGCCTTTTTTCCACACAGACTGAGATGTATTTCATTCACATTTCATCACCAGATCTTCACTAGTACTAAAGTCATTAATTGGTATTTGGGTAAAGAAGCAAACAGAACACTGTGTATTTAAAGCTGTGTTCAGACTACAGGTACGTCAGATTTTTTTCTCAAATTGGATCTTTTTTGTCAGAAGTGGTCAGATCTAATTTGTGCAGACATCACCAGTCTGTCTGTATAGGTAGTTGTGGTAAAGATGTAAGTGTCAGTAACTATGTAGTCATGTCATGTCACACGCCGTCATCACTTCGCAATGGTAGGCTGCACAGACGAGTCACTTCTCTCCAATGCCATCTGTCTCTGGTTGCTTGTAGCAGACTGGCACCTGATAATCCAGTCCATGTCTTGATATTATCCATCCAGGTAATTCTTGGTCTTCCACGTCTTCGGACTCCCTCCACAAGTCCAGTCATAACACTTCCTTCAATGCTCTCATGTGCTGCCTCATCACATGACTAAAATAATGTAACTTGCGCAACAGTCAACTCAAAAAGAATCGGTTCTTTGACTCCTGAGAGTCTGGCTGTTGAGGACTGAAGCACTAATTGTTATATTGATATATGAAATGTAACATTCACATTATAGCAGCACCATTTATCTAATAGTTCTCTGCTGCTGTACCAGTTACAGTTCAGTGTATGCGAGTTGACTTATCACTACGTTAAGCTGGAGTTTTCCCAGCACTTCTGATTTGTTGTTGTTTGTTATGTTGTGAGTGACACAAAGACCGGACTCATACCTCGTTTGAGCATCAGGACTGTTCAGAGACTCATTTGTAGAAATTTGACTGGGCATATATTTCAAATCATGTCCACATGTGGATCACATTTATAAAGATCAGTTTTCTATAAAAAGTGTGGACACAGTTTAGACTTGCTTAACGTTAGCTTTGAACTGAACAAGGCCTTAGAGGATGTGTTTGATGTATAAAAAGGTCATTTGATGTTCAAATAAAAGTGTTCAAATATTTACATAAAACTAAAAGCTGTTTGTGTTGTTCTGGGCTGTACAGGTGTTTGGAGTGGCTTCTCAATAACCTGATGACCCATCAGAATGTGGACCTAATGAAGGAACTGGGGTAACCATCCATCTGTCAGAACTTCTGGACTTTCAGTACTTATTACTAAATATAAGGTGTGTGCTGACCTTTTTTTTCTGTTTGAAGGGTTGAAGTCATCGAGCAGCTGATTCAGTCGTCTGACCTGTTTGTCATGCAGGTGGAGATGGATGTTTACACCGCTCTGAAGAAGGTATGTCTGTAAAAATAAACTTGTCTGACAATTCAGCCGAGTCAGCTTTACTCTTTTAAAATCTGTAATAGTTTTTTACATTTTTTTGCCCGAAATAAAAATGGTGGTTATTTCCAAGTATCTCTGAAAAGCTAAATATATAGTTCAAGAGGTTTTATTGTCATTTCACATACAGTACATAATGAAATGAGATAAGGTTCCTCCAGGACCAGGCGCAACACAGAACACAAGATATTTCACAACATACGATAGACATGCAGTCGTACAAGACTTATACTATAGTAAAAGCCTTCTGACTAGACTAAGACACTATTACAGGACAGGACAAATGTGGAGATGTCAGTACATAGTAATTGATTGTTAGGGAGCAAGATTCCAGGCTACACTGTTTGTGGATTGTTTGCTATGATGTTCAAATGTGCAGTGGTATGTGGTTCTTGGGAGTCAGATTTGTGTGTTAAGAGTCTGATAGCCTTCAGGATGAAACTGATGGAAAGTCTAGTGATGTGAGTCTGAATTCTGTAGAGATGCTGTTTAAGATTTATTTCTTATGGGGCTGGTGTTTATGGACCAGGTGAGGTTCTCTGCCAGCTGAACACCAAGGAATTTCTTGCTCATGACAGTAACTATAGGAGAGCCATTCATGTTCAGTGGATTGTAGTTTCTTTTTGATCTACTAAAGTTATTAACCATCTCATTAGTTTTGTCAACATTCAGAGACAGGTTATTGACTTTGCACCACTCTGTATGCTGACTCGTTGTTCGCACGGATGTGACCCACCACCAGCCCCAGGTCTAGACTGCTTTGATAGCCATGTTGATAGTCATATTTTTAAGCCAGAAATATATTCAGGGCTTTGTTTGTGCATGAATGATAATAGCAGAGCTAATTATACTGGCTTAAATTGATGTATGAGGTAAAGAAATAAAAAAATTTGTGTCTTCAAACTTAAACGTAAAGCATAATGATTGAACAGTATACGTTGCTTATGTAAATTAATAAAAATGATCTAATTGTGATTAATTTCAATACCCCACCTTTGTTAACTAGAAGCGCGGATGCTACGAAAATTTTCGTCAGGAGTAAATCCCCCGCTTGGCCCGCCACCCTGCTGACGATTAGCGTCCTATTGATATGCTAATTACATGACAAACCCTCCAGGCAAAGTGAGGGAAAGAAAGTTACAGAAAGCAATATCTCTGAAACACAGTCGAGCTTCACAGAAAGACACTCAAAATACAATCAAAACTATATTATATTTTAAAATCAAACAAAGAACACAGAGAAAATGTATTTATTTATTACTTTTAGATCATTTTAGATTTATAGATTTATTTATGCATTGCGGGCGGCACGGTGGCATCTGAGCGGAGTTTCCATGTTCTCCCCGTGTCTGCGTGGGTTTCCTCCGGGGTCTCCGGTTTCCTCCCACAGTCCAAAAACATGGAGGTCAGGTGAATTGGGTACTCTAAAATTGTCCGTAGGTATGTGTGTGTGTGTAACCCAGTGATGGACTGGCGCCCTGTCCTGGGCTTAGTTGAGTGGTGTGATGCCCTGCCCTGCGCCCGGTGAGGGGGTGGGGGACTAACCGCGACCCTGATAAGGATTAAGCGGGTGTGATAATGGATGAATGAATTTATGCATTGCCGTCTCCAGGGCAAAGTGAGGAAAATATCTCAGAAAATCAGTCCAGATTCACAGAAAGACACTGAAAATATTATATTATTATTAATGTAATATTATTATAATGAAACTCACAGAGAGAATGTATTTATTTATTTATTTTTTATGCATTGGAATCTTCAGGGCAAAGCCACGAAAATACTAGTGTCAGCAAAACACAGCACCAGTCTCCAGGGCAAAGTGAGGGAAATATCTCAGAATCTCAGTCAAGATTCACAGAGAGACACTGAAAATACTATATTATATTTCAAAATGAAACGAAACTCACAGAGAGAATGTATTTATTTATTTATTTATTTTAGATCATTTAGATCATACAACCGGGCCTCTCTGTCTGATTCTCTGTGTGTGAGTCTGCACGCACGCTGCCATAATAATTATTATAGTTTCAGTGTCTATGTAAAGCAAAAATTATCCATTGTATTTTA
>BRDA01001641.1:44735-55305 GCA_036984385.1 Crenuchus spilurus | reverse complement strand
TATGTGCGTAGTCGTTGATGTGATATATATATATATATATATGGAGTCTAAGGTTTAAGTGTAGTTGCTGATGCGTGTATCACTCTGCATTAATATTAATCACTGGTGACCTAAAGCACATCAGTGTTTACTGTGTGAAAGTTGGCTGGTCATTCCTAGCTGTGCATAAAGAAACACACTGGTTTAATTTTATTTATAAAACTCACTGTCAAGTTAGTTCAAGTCAAATATACTGTATTTATTTAGAACTTTTTACAACTGATGTCACAAAGCAGCTTTACAGGGTATTACAGGGTCTTCGTCATTTGTGGATAATGGCTCTCATTGTGGTTTGCTGGATTCTCAAAGCTTTGGAAATGGCTTTATAACCCTTTCCATACTGATAGATCTCAATTACTTCTTTCTCAATTGTTCCTGAATTTCTTTGGCTCTCGGCATGATGTGTAGCTTTTAAGGATCTTTTGGTGGACTTCACTTTGTAAGGCAGGTCCTATTTAAGTGATGTGTTGATTGAGAACAGGTGTGACAGTAATCAGGCCTGGGTGTGGCTAGAGACATGTACTCAGGTGTGAAAAACCACAGTTATGTTTTAACAAGGGGGGCATTTCACTTTTTCACACAGGGCCATGTAGGTTTGGATTTTTTTCTCCCTTAAAGTTTCTGCTAGAGCATCCTGATAATAGTGTACTGCAGTAATCTAGCCTTGAAGTAATGATGGCATGTACTAATTTTTCTGCATCCTGTAGGGATAAGGCATTTCTTAACTTGGAAATATTACGAACATGTAGAAAAGTTGTTCTGGTAGTTTTAGTTATGTGTTGGTCAAATGATAAATCTGAGTCAATTATGACAATTTTTTGCTACTAAGCCAGGTGTAACATTGAAGTTATCCAGATTTAAACTTAAGCCTGATAATTTACTTCTTACAGTGAGGGCTGGAGGTCCCGGTCCAATGAAGCCAGCAGGACCACATCATTTGCAAAAAGCAGATATGGAATCCTGAGGTCACCAAACTGGACACCTTCCAGCACTTGGCCACACTGAGAAATTGTCCATAAAAATTATGAACAGAATTAGTGACAAAGGGCAACCCTGGCGGAGTCTAATCTCAACAGGAAACCAGTCTGACTTACTGCAGGCAATGCAGAACAAGCTCCTGCTTTGCTTGTATAAGGACTGGATGGCCCTTAGAAAAGAGCCCAGTACCCCATACTCACAGAGCACCTCCCACAGGATACCTCGAGGGACATGGTCGAATGCCTTCTCCAGATCCACAAAACACATGTAGGTTGGTTGAGCAAACTCCCATGCACCCTCTAGGATCCTATCAAGAGTAAAGAGCTGGTCCAATGTTCTACGGCCAGGACAGAACCCACATTGTTCCTCCTGAATCTGAGATCAGCTATCAACTATCAGCACTGAATAGACTTTACCGGGGAGGCTGAGAAGTGTGATTCCCCTGTAGTGGGAACACACCCTCTAGTCCCCTTTCTTGAAAATAGGGACCACCACACCCGTCACCCGATAATGAATAAAATAAAATGTTTTTAATTTTATTCATTATCTATATTTTTATACTTTGACATTTTATCAGTTTTACCATTTTTAATGGTTTATTTAAATTGATTTTTGGAAGTTCACACCAGACACTGAAAGCAAAGGTTCACATACTTTTGCCACTGATGTCATTAATTTTCCTCAATAAAGAAATGACCTAGTATTTTGTCTCATTTGTTTAACTGGGTTCTCTTTATTTACTTTTAGGACCTGTGTGAAAATCTGATGTTTTAGGTCATATTCATGCAGAAATATAGAAAACTCTAATGGGTTCACAAACTTTCAAGCACCACTGTATGAGCTTTTTTGACATCACAAAAGCAGTGAATTTTAAACAAGCCGTTTTTGTTCAGCATCATTACGACACTAGTGGATGTCTGAAAAAACTTCAATATGGTGAAAAAGTTCATTTGAGTCTGTAATTTAATTTAAAAAAGGTACACTGCCATATAGTTTATGTTCATTACACATAGTCTCCCAGATAGTGGCATGGTAGCACACAGCAGCCTTTCTTGGCCTGCACAACAGTGCAACTTGTGGTCCGTTAACTTTCATAGAAGCTCAAATTTTTCATTCATTCTGTGTTGCACCTGGTCCTAGCATAACTTTGTTTAATTCCAGTATGTATTGTAATGTATATAGCTGAAATGACAATAAAAAAAAAAAAACTCTTGAACTTGAAGTGACATTTCAAGCCTTTTTTATGTTGATCAATATGACTTGTAGCTCATGAAAATCAGAAATCTAGAATCTCAAATGATGCGAACATTTCATTTGGAGTTGTTGAGTAAATGACTATTCAAACAGTATCAACTTTTAAACAAAAAGCATTGAAATGTGTCATTGTGTATGGATATAAAATGACTGTTTACTTTTTTAATTAACCTCTGAACAAAATTAACATTTTCACAATTTTGCTGTGTATGGACATTTTGAAACTTTACTGCCAAATATTTTTGGTAGAAAAATTCCGTTCTGGCCCTTGAAAGTTTTGATTTGACGAGTTTATTGCCTGTACAAAAACACATCACAACACAAAAAGAAGTCACAGTACAATGTCTAAAAGAAGCACAGAGTCCGTCTGTAAACCTGATGGGTCTGACCGGTCCTTCACATGGTCCTGACTGTTTTGAGCACTGCTGGGTCATTGTGCTATAGACTGGAGGCTTTCCTTTAGCCTGCGGGTCATACTGGGCAACAGATTCAGATGGTCGTCCACACAGCTGCCCACACATTTCTCCATCAGAGACCTCACCGTTGCCTCCTTTGCTCCAGAGTTAAACAAATCTTTGGCTTTATCATTACAGTGCATGGTGCAGCGAGACAGACGGTCCTGAAACACAAGCAACACAAGTTAATCAGAATCAGATTAATCAGCTTTATCTGAAACTACACACGTATCAGTCAGGAAATAAACTCAGCTGTCTTTACTTTATGGAGACATTTCTGCATGAACAGACCAGAAAACATTTTTCCTTCCCCTGTAGGAGATATGAGGCATTATTCTCCAACACCACCTCTTTGTATTGTCACTCATTGTTCATTTTATCTCCACTGACCATATAGGTGCACTTCGCAGTTCTACAATTACAGACTGTAGTCGTCTGTTTCTCTGTGTACTTTGTTAGCCTGCTATAAACTTGTCTATATTATTGTTTGATGCCTCCTGTAAAATCCCAGTCAGTTAATAGCCTTCAGAGACAACATTTCTCCTGTTTTTACTCAGGAATTAATCATAGATCCTACAGAATGACTGGAAATCTTCACACCCGCCATGCTGACGCTACTGTGCCTTGCTAGAAGATGCTGGAGGAGCCAGTGAAGGGCCAAACGTGCCTGCACCCTCGTGTGACTGAGGCGGCATGGGTTGCGCACACCCATTTGTTTTTTTTTTCTTTGCCATTGTTATTCCTATCCAACCTCTGATTTCTCAGCAACAAAACTGAGGAACTCCTCCTGCTTAACCAAGCCAACAAAGACTTCTCCACTGTCTCTGCCCTCTGCTTCACAGAGACCTGGCTGACTCGGCTGGTGGCGGACAGCATGCTGCACATCCAGGGCTTCCAGCTGCTGCAAGCAGACAGAGACCCAGAGATTGCTTTCTACATCAACAAACGCTGGTGTAGAGGCACTACAGTACTGTTAACATCATGCTCCCCTCATCTAGAATCTCTCTTTATTAACTGTAGGCCATTCTACTCTTCCCGAGTTCGCTTCCTTCATTCTGGTATGTACATTGCGCCGAGCGCGTGCACAAGCATGAGAAACAGCTGGCTGCAGAAACAGCTGGATGACCAGACAATTAAACTTGAGAGAGAGTACCTGGACTCGGTGCTTGTCATTTTGGGTGATTTTAACAATGCTCACCTCATAAGAGAGATGCCCAAATACAAGCAGCACATTGTGTGCGCAACAAGAGTAGGTATCAAACTGTCCCACCTGCTGCTCTCAGACTCTCTGATCATAGCCTTGTTCACCTCACACCAACGTACAAGCAGAAACTCAAAACCAACAAGCTTGTCATTGCAACAGTGAACAGTTACAGAGCAGCTACAGAGCTGCTTCAAATCCACAAACTGGGCTCTGTTTGAGGAGGCGACAGATAGGCTGGATGAATACACAGACACTGTGACATCAATCATAAGTTTCTGTGAGGACAGCTGTATTTAAGGAGGCTAAGTGCAGGCTGCAAAAAGGGATTAAAGCTACAAAGAGAAGGTACTCAGCAGCTGAACAGCCACATCAACGCTAATGACCCATCGTCAGCCTGGCATTGTCTCCAGCTCCTCACGGACTACGAAGTGAGAAAGAATCCTCCTTGACGACCAATGGCTCACCAACGACCTGAATGAGTTCTACTGCAGATTTGAATACAAAACAGAAAATCTGCAGTCTGTCTCACCCACATTAAGGCCCTCCTCATCCTGCCCCCACCGTCAACCACCCTCCTCCTCCCACACGCTTGACGCCTCACCCCTGCTGACCTCTCCATCAGCATGTAGGATATTTGCACGCTTTTCAGCAGACAGAAGGTGAGGAAAGCACAGGGGCCTGACTCAGTCTCTCCATCCACCCAGTTAGCACCAATCTTCACCGGTATCTTCAAAAAAATCACTGGAACTCTGCTGTGTTCCAGAATGTTTTAAGACCTGCACCATCATCCCAGTTCCCCAAAAAACCCAAACATCTCTGGACTTAATGACCACAGGCCAGTTGCCCTGACTTCTGTAGTCATGAAAATCTTTGAACATCTGGTCTTAGCCCACCTAAAGTCCATTACAGACCCTCAGCTGTACTCAGGTCTGTTGATGACATGGTCAACCTGACCCTGCATTTCATCTTACAGCATCTCGACATTCCTGGACCCTAAGCTAGGGTTCTGTTTGTGGACTTTAGCACAACATTTAACACAGTTGTAGCACAGACTCTCTGAACCAAACTGTCCCAGCTGTAAGTGCCAGACTCCATGTGTCAGTGGATCATGGACTTCCTGACAACCAGGAGATAGCAGGTGCAGTTGAGGAAAAACACTTCGGACCTCCGGACACTCAGTACTGGAGTTCCACAAGGTTCTGCATCCATAACAATCTGGTTTGGTTCCTCCACCTCCCAAGAATGAGCCAAACTCCAGCGCATCATCAGGACAGCAGAGATGATCATTGGGTGCAATCTGCTATGGAATCTGTGGAATGTGAGTTGAAGACCTCTCCTGACTGTTCACACCCATCTCAAATATTAAATGTAGGCTTAGTGGCTGAGGAAAAAACAGTGTCATCTATCAATCATTAAGCTTTAGAAATAAAACCACATACAATTTATAAAAACTAACAACCCGTGTTTATTCAGTTTAGAGCCAAATTTTAAAAAAAGAGAGAAAAAAAAAGCAGATTTAATCAAAATACAGGTTTATGACACTCATTGTTTTGACACTGTTGTTGCTGAGTTTGTGCTGAACAAAAACCTTGTATTACTTTAGAAAAAATGATTTTAGATGGGTGTAATTTTATTTGAAAAAAACAAAAAAACAAACTACATCTGAGTGTCTGAAATACTCAGACTCCAGGGGCTTAAATGTTCTTTTGCAAACTTCTGATGCTGAATTTTGTGATGAAGACAAAGGTTTTCTTCTAATGACTCTTAAATGAAGGCCATATTTGTGCAGGTGTAACTGAAACATACAAACCAGATTCCAAAAAAGTTGGGACACTAAATAAATTGTGAATAAAAACTGAATGCAATGATGTGGAGGTGCCTACATCTAATATTTTATTCAGAATAGAACATAAATCACAGATCAAAAGTTTAAACTGAGAGAATGTATCATTTTAAAGGAGAAATATGTTTTTTGAACATACAATGGGGCCAAAAAGTATTGTCAGCCACTGATTGTACAAGTTCTCCTACTTAGAAAGATGAGAGAGTCTGTAATTTTCATCATAAGTACACGTCAACTATAAGAGACAAAGTGAGAAAAAAAATTCCAGGAAATCACAATGTATGGTTTTTTTTAAATATTTGTGTGTTACTGCTGCAAATAAGTATTTGAACACCTGTGAAAATCAATGTTAATATTTGGTACAGTAGCCTTTACAGAGGTCAAACATTTCCTGTAGTTTTTCACCAGGTTTGCACACACTGCAGCAGGGATTGTGGCCCATTTCTCCACACAGATCTTCTCCAGATCAGCCAGGTTTCTGGGCTGCCGCTGAGAAACATGGAGTTTGAGCTCCCTCCAAAGATTTTCTATAGGGTTTAGGTCTGGAGACTGGCTAGGCCACTCCAGAACCTTGATATGCTTCTTACGGAGCCACTCCTTGGTTATCAGGGCTGTGTGCTTTGGGTCATTGTCATGTTAGAAGACCCAGCCACAATCCATCTTCAATGCTTTGAGGGACAGAGGTTGTTCCCCAAAATCTCGCAATACATGGACCCGGTCATCCTCTCCTTAATACAGTGCAGTCTTCCTGTCCCATGTGCAGAAAAACACCCCAAAACATGATGCTTCCACCCCCATGCTTCACAGTAGGGATGGTGTTTTAGGGATGGTACTCATCATTCTTCGTCCTCCAAACATTACATTACATTATATTGCATTTAGCGGATGCTTTTATCCAAAGCGACTTACAATAGTGGGAAAGTACAAATGCGAAAAATACTAGAGTTGTGCTAGTATTTACTAGTACTAGTATACTAGAATTAACATTTCGATATCGAATGCTGAGTGCATATCAGTACTCATGGGGAATATTTGGGATCACTAGAGCAGGTGCTCTTTGAAGAGCTCGGCAAACACGGCGAGTGGAATTAAGACCAAAAAGTTCTATTTTGGTCTCATCTGACCACAGCACTTTCTCCCATGACTCCTCTGGATCATCCAAATGGTCATGGGCAAACTTAAGATGGGCCTGGACGTGTGCTGGTTTAAGCAGGGGAAACTTCCTTGCCATGCATGACTTATTAACCATGACGTATTAGTGTATTAGCCACAGTAACCTTAGAAACAGTGGTGCCAGCTCTCTTCAGGTCATTGAACAGCTCATCCCATGTAGTTCTGGGCTGATTCCTCACCTTTCTTAGGATCATTGATGCACCACGAGGTGAGATCTTGCATGGAGCCGCAGTCAGAAGGAGATTGACAGTCATGTTTAGCTTCTTCCATTTTCTAATAATTGCTCCAACAGTTGATCTTTTTTCACCAAGCTGCTTGGCAATTGCCCCGTAGCCCTTTTCAGCCTTGAGAAGGTTTACAATCTTGTCTCTGGTGTCTATGGACAGCTCTTTGGCCTTAGCCATGTTAGTAGTTGGGAGCCTTACTGATTGTGCGGAGTGGGCAGGTGTCTTAATGCAGCTATTGACCTCAAATAGGTGCTTCTAATTTAGAATAATAAGTGGACAGGAGGTGGACTTTTTAGAGGCAGACTAGTCTTTAAGGGCTAGAATGTTTGCTGATTGGCAGGTGTTCAAATACTTATTTGCAGCAGTAACACAAATTATTTAAAAAATCATACATTGTGATTTCTGGATTTTTTCTTTTAGATTATGTCTCTCACAGTGGACATGCACCTAAGATGAACATTTCAGACCCCTCCATGATTTCTAAGTGGGAGAACTTGCAAATTCGCAGGGTGTTCAAATACTTATTTTCCTCACTGTAACTCAGCATTCTTCTTCCTCCAAACATGGCGAGTGGAGCTGGTACCAAAAAGCTCTATTTTGGTCTCATTTGACTACATGACCTTCTCCCATGCCTCCTCTGGTCATTAGCAAACTTCAAATGGGCCTGGACATGTGCTGGCATGAGCAGGGGGACCTTGCATGCCCTGCATAAACCATGATGGCATAGTGTCTTACTAATGGTCCTCTTTGAGACTGTGGTGCCAGCTCTCTTCAGGTCATTGACCAGTCTTCCCATACAGTTCTGGGCTGACTCCTGACCTCTCTCAGAATCATCCTTACCCCAATAAGTAAGGAACCCCAGACAGTAATCTTGTGTTTCGTCCATTTTCTAATAATTGTACCAACAGTTGTTGTCTTCTCACCAAACTGCTTGTTTATGGTCCTGTAGGCCATCCCAGTCTTGAGCAGGTCTAGAAAGCTCTTTGGAGTGTGACTGACTGAGAGTGTGGACAGGTGTCTTTTATAGACATAAGTTCAAACAGGTGACATTTATACATAGTAATGAGTGGAGGACAGAGGAGCTTCTTAAAAAAGAACTAACAGGTCTGTGAAAGCCAGAATTCTCACTGGTTGGTAGGTGACAAATAAATTCTTTAAAATTCCTACAATGTGATTTCCTGGATTTTTTTCTAATTTTATCTATCATAGCTGAAGTGTACCTATGATGACAGACCTCTCTCATCTTTCTAAGTAGGAGAACTTGCACATTAGTGGCTGACTACTTTTTGGCCCCACTGTACCATAACTACAGAGTCTGCTAAATCTTCCTGAAGGTCTTTTGAGGTCAAGCAGGGGTTCTGATTCGCCTTTCTAACAATCCAGCAGCTGTCTCTGAGTTTCAGAGTGCTAGACATCTGCTTACAAGAACCCATGGGACATGGGACTCTCAATCAGTCACACTGTTTTGGGACAAGGTTAGTGGAGACTGGGTATTTATATAGCTTTGACATTTGCATCACCTGGCCTTTCCTAACATGACTGTGAACAAGCCATATCCAAACTGGCTAATTAAGGTTTGATATAGGGTTGTCACGATACCACAATTTTGAAGTAGATACCAATACTAAGCTTAGTATCGCAATTCTCAAAACCAAAACAATACTTTGGCGAAGATACAGCACAATTCCTTTGTCTGAAATTCAATTGTTTAACACTAAAAACACTGAAAATCAGATTGATTTTAAAAATTAAATTCAAATTAAACCTTGCTAAATAAAGCAATTAAATTATTATATAACACATACTTCAAACATACAGACTAACAGCTCTGGAAATGTCAACACGTGAACATCATCATGAGTTCAAGGCAAGTAATTAGCTTTTGGCCAACGTAAATAGTTACAAGCGAAATATTCCACTAAGCACTTAAGAAAGCTCTGTGGTGTAGCTATTAACTTTACTAACCGGTGGAGTTTCCAGGTCTTTGTAGAGGTCGTGCTGCTTGTCGGCCAAACGCGTAGCCAAGTTACTGCTGTTACTGTTTCTGTATGTAGGCTTCATCAGCGATGTAGGCAAAATATGTCACCTCCTTGAGCCATTATTCCACAATTTGTGTATGCAAGAGAACATTTGTGACCCCGCCAGGGAAAACCAGGCCAAAGTTGCAGGGTAATGTCATTCAGTCCGTCACTCATATTAGCGACAAAACTTATGAAAGATACCGTATTTTCCGGACTATAAGTCGCATTTTTTTTTCATAGTTTGGCCGGGGGTGCGACATACTCTGGAGCGAATTATGTGTGAAATTATTAATACTGTGGCGACCCAGACGGCTTGCGAATAACTCCTCGAGAAGCCATTTATAGACGTGTGTTTTTATTGGTCAATCTACAGCAATACAACACAGCAGAGAGAATCAGACTAACATTCACGCTCTCACTCACACAGTTATGCATCTGATCTACCCCCCACACCAACGGTGACTATCCTAAACTACACAAGCACTCACACATGCACACATTTATTCATACAACACAGAACACCTAAAGCTTTTACCCCTACATGAACCCACAGAACAGTTACACTAACCCTCCCAAACCACCCCCAAAGATCTCTGGGAATATGCAAAACGGCAAACCATCGCCTATGGTAATGCGAGGCCCCCTAGCACGCCACAATACATTATTACCGGTATATCATTTTACATGTTATTTTCACACTTAACCGCAAGAGGGCGCTCTAGGCCCGTGTTGATAATTTCAACATTGCAGTAACTTTTAAAAACAACTGGAAAACATGGGTAGGGGAAATGGGGTGACCATCATGCTTCCCGTCGCTGTATTCCTGGTAAAATGCATCTAGCACTGGAAGCACGGATGCAACGAAATTTCTCGTCAGGGGAAAATCCCCGGCTTGGCCCGCCACACTGCTGGGAGACGATGAGCGTCCTATTGATACGCCAGTTACATGACAAACTCTTCTGTGCAAAGTGAGGGAAGCCAGTTTCACAGAAAGACACTCGGAATACTATATTATATTTTAAAATCAAACGAAGAACACAGAGAAAATGTACTTATTTATTTATTTTAGATCGTTTGAGATTTATTTATGCATTGCCGTCTCCAGGACAAAGTGAGGGAACTATCTCAGAAAAGCCACACAAACACTCAAAATACTATATTATATTTTAAAATCAAACGAAGAACACAGAAATTTATAACATTTGATTGACTAAACTTATTTTCTTTAATTGGACGTCATTTTTTTTTTTTCAGTGAACACAGGTTCGTTTGTTGGGACAGAGACTCCTTTGACAATCAATTTATTTGCAAAAAGACTTGATTTTATTTCACAATTCAATTATTGAACTAAAAGGCTCAGCTGCAGCTTAAAAAAA
>BRDA01001641.1:248-17860 GCA_036984385.1 Crenuchus spilurus | reverse complement strand
ACCGGTGACTTCCATAAAGTACCGACTTAAGAGGACGTCAGGTGTTGTCTGGTGGTCCAGGTGATGTGGATGACAGTTAAGGAAGACGAGGCCTGACCCAAAAGGACGCCAACTGGGGTCTGGACGACGAGTGAATCTAAATGATGATCGTTACTAACCTGACTTCGAGATTACGATGACGTAAAATTAATACTATCGGTTATACCTACGTTACTAGTGATAATAATTATAGTAATAATAAAATATGATATCGTATTACAGTCTAAATTGATTCCTACATTTAGAGATAGTAATCAAACTAGTCTCCTAGTGGAAACACTCAGACCAAGGAGGGTTCCAAAGAAGGAGGTCGGAACTCCCTCAAAAAGGAACGGTGACAACGGAAGCCGAACGAGTGTAGCCCGAATCTAGATGTGAGCAAGCCGAAGGCAACAGTGGCAAGGAAAAACTCCCTCAAGGCTGGAGGAAGAAACCTTGGGAGGAACCAGACTCACAAAGGTGATCCTCTGATCAAACTAATGATAGAGATTTACATCCTTAGTTAAATCTGACATTATGCTATAGTATAAAATAATAATGATATTAATAATAGTGATCATTGCATCCATATTGGCTATCATAATTAAAATGCAGTAGCATTAGAGCTTCAGTCCAATCATTGCTAGTAGTAAATCTAAGTGAGCAGCAGGTCTGGGGTCAACCGCAGGAAAACCCAGTCCGGAGCAGAAGGAATTGACAGTAGGTGTAGTGGACCTGGTGGTCTGTTGTGGACTGCAGGAGAATTCAGCCATGAAATACCTTCAGTGGCCATTTATTCAGAAAAGAGAGAAGAAAACAAACAGCAAACAGAAACAATTAGGCTGAGTGCAATAGCAAATATATGTGAATATTTGCATGAGATGGCATCCGGTCGAGCTGGTTGGGAGGAAGGAAATTTAGTAAGAGGAAATTGTTTGTCATCCAGTGCTTCACATCTTTTACACAGTCCTCCATTTTCTTTAGTTTTGGTTTATCATTTCGTTTAGCTGATATGTATAGCTGTGTGTCATCAACGTAACTATGGAAGGTAATGCCATGTCTGCTAATAATTCTGCCCAGCGGCAGCATATATAGTATGAATAATAGAAGTCCTAAAATTGAGCCTTGTGGAATTCCAAATTACATTTTTGTATGATTAGAGGAGATATTATTCACTTTAACAAACTGGTATCGGTCTGTAAGGTAAGACTTAAACCATGAAAGGGCTGTTCCTGTGATTCCAACCATGTTATTTAGTCTTTCTATTAGAATAGTATGGTCAATCGTGTCAAAGGCTGCACTAAGGTCAAGCAGCACCAGTATAGACACGCAGCCTTGATCAGAGGCGAGAAGGTCATTTGTTATCTTAACTAAAGCCATTTCAGTGCTATGATGTGGCCTAAAACCTGATTGAAATTTTTCATATATGTTGTTTTTAAGTTAAAATATGAGCGAAGTTGTTGGGCCACCATTTTTTCTAATATTTTAGATACAAATGGCAGGTTTGAAATAGGTCTACGATTAGACAATATGCTAGGATCCAGATTTGGTTTCTTGATCAGGGGTTTTATAACTGCTAGTTTAAATGCTCTGGGCACGTGACCTAGTCTAAGTGATGAATTTAAGATTGTTAAAAGTGGATTGATTATAACTGGTAAAACCTCTTTAAATAGTTTAGTTGGTATTGCATCAAGTGTGCAGGTTGTGGAGTTTGATGAGTAAATGAGTTTCTCCAATTCTAGTTGTGGAAGTGGGTCAAAGGCCTCTAATTTATCTTGTATGTTTATATCTACATCAACTATATCAGATGACAGATCAACTGGATTTATTAATGTGGTATTTATTGTTTGTCTTATATTTTCAATTTTGCTATTAAAAAAGTCCATAAAATCAATGCTGGTGTGGTTGGCTGGGATCTGTGGATCAGTAACTGCCTGATTGTTAGTAAGTTTAGAGATCTCACTAAAGAGTACTCTAGGGATGTCTTTATTATTTTCAATCAGAGAGGACAGGTATGCTGAGCGGGCACTGATAAGTGCCCTTCTATACTCTCTAAAGCTGTCTTTCCAAGCACAATGAAATATTTCCAGTTTAGTCGATCACCATTTCTGCTCTAATTTCCTTACAGTTTGTTTTAAATTAAGTGTTTCTTCATTAAACCACGGAGTGAGTTTTTTCTGTCATAGTTTTTTGTGCTTAAGTGGTGCTACATTATCTAAAGTTGATCAAAGTGTTTTATTTATATAGTCAGTTAGACTGTCTAGCTCCAGTGGGTTTGATGGGCCACTGACTGAGATCAGTAAGTCTGTGATGTTGTCGATAAATTTAGGGGCTGTAGATGAGGTTATTGAGCACTTTAGACTGTAGCGTGGGCATGTACTCATTTTATAATCTAAATTTAGTTCATAAGACATTAGGTAATGGTCTGAGATTGCTGATGTTTGAGGTAGTATATTTAAGTTTTTTACGTTAATGGCCAGGGTCAAAACTAAGTCTAGGGTATGATTGCAATAATGTGTGAGGCCTGATACATTTTGGGTGAATCCAACAGAGTTTATGATTGAAGTGAATGCCTTTTTTAATGGATCATCACTTTTCTCAAAATGAATGTTAAAATCTCCTACAATGATGACTTTATCACAGGATATGGCTAAATTAGCAGCTAATTCACCAAAATCTTTTAGAAGTTCTGAATAGTGCCCTGGTGGTCTGTAAATACTTATTAAAGAGATTGTGTTCTTATTTGTGATTGGGTTAGTTATGTTTATGTACATCATTTCAAATGAAGAGAAGTTGTAGCCATGCTTTTGGTTAATATTTAAAGTATTTCTGTAAATCACACATAATCCTCCCCCTTTGCCTGTCAATCTGGGACTGTGGACATATTTAAAGCCTGTTGGGGTGGCTAATAATATCATTCATAATGACTGCTTTTGAGTTAAGTGCTCTTATATTGAGTAGGCCGAGCTCTAGTTCTGAGTGGATGGTATTGTATTCTATTCTGAAATCTGATGGTTTAATAGTGATTAGGTTTGTGTGACACACTGTTTCACTGCTTCCCCTTGTTGTGAGCAGACAAATGGCCATTATCTGTAAGAGTATCATTAAGGTCACTTACCTGTTCCCTGTGTAAGTTGCTTACCTTTTGTTTGTGGTATGGGGTAAGTCAGTCCTGACGTAGAACATCCACAATGTTTCCCGAGAGGACCGCAGAACCTAGGCGACTGGGATGGAGCCCATCCCGGCGATACAGTACCGGACGCTCCCAAAAGCACTTCCAGTTGTCCATATAATCCACGCAGACAGTGCCGCACCATATCCGTAGCCAGGAGTGGAATACGAAGATCCTGCTGAATGACTCGTACCCTCATCTGTAGGTAGGCAGGGGGCCGGAGACGATGATCCTGGCGTCCGTCTTCTTCTGAGCGGTATCCACAAGTGAACGGTAGTGCTCCTTCATGACCTCGCTGCGGCGGGCAGAGATGTCGTTCGTCCCCACGTGAAGAACGTTGGTGCCGAAGTCGGGGTGCAGCACCGGGGGAAACCATCTAGCAACATCCAGGATACTTGCACCTGGTAAACAGCACACAGTAGCGTTATTTTTCCCACTAGAGACTTTTAAGTGTCTTTTTAAGTGGTTTTTTTTTTTGGTGCTGGTGCAGGTGAGGGTGGGGAGCCAAGCTTCTCGAAGTGGTTGGCTGAGGTGAAGACTGGCTGTGGTATCGGGGGAGACAAAAAGGTGTATAGGTTAATATAATAATAATAATAATAATAATAGCACTAATTACAATTAACTAAGATATGTGAATTAAAAAAAGATAAAGAATGAGCCTTTAGATAGGCGTCCAAGGAAAAAATTGTAAGAGTTCTGCTAATCCACTGCACGTAAACAAGCTGAGCGTGCCAGAAATGTGTCACTCGTGACGTCACTATTGCCAATGTCCCAGTCAAATCAGTTGTTACTCCTCCAAATTAAAATCATTCTATAAGATTATTGTGTTTTAAGTGAAAGATGGAGGGGGAAAATCAAAGAAAGGTCAGAGGGAAGTCAATACCACAAAGAGAGAAAAAAGAAGGGCCAGGGGATGGCATAACAAACAAGGCAACAGAGATTAGAATGGATGCTACAGTGAGGAAAGTATTTGAACACCCTGCGAATTTGCAAGTTCTCCAACTTAGAAATCATGGAGGGGTCTGAAATTTTCATTTTAGGTGCATGTCCACTGTGAGAGACATAATCTAAAAGAAAAAATCCAGAAATCACAATGTATGATTTTTTAATCATTTATTTGTGTGTTACTGCTGCAAATAAGTATTTGAACACCTGCCAATCAGCAAACATTCTGTCCCTCAAAGACCGTTAGTCCGCCTCTAAAAAGTCCACCTCCACTCCACTTATTATTCTAAATTAGAAGCACCTATTTGAGATTGTCAGCTGCATAAAGACACCTGCCCACCCCACACAATCAGTAAGACTCCCAATTACTAAAATGGCTAAGACCAAAGAGCTGTCCAAAGACACCAGAGACAAGATTGTAAACCTTCTCAAAGCTCAAAAGGGCTACGGGGCAATTGCCAAGCAGCTTGGAGAAAAAAGATTAACTGTTGGAGCAATTATTAGAAAATGGAAGAAGCTAAACATGACTGTCAATCTCCCTCTGACTGGGGCTCTGTGCAAGATCTCACCTCGTAGTATATCAATGATCCTAAGAAAGGTGAGGAATCAGCCCAGAACTACACAAGAGGAGCTGGTCAATGACCTGAAGAGAGCTGGCACCACTGTTTCCAAAGTTACTGGTGCTAATATGCTAAGACATCATGGTTTAAAGTCATGCATAGCAAGGAAGGTTCCCCTGCTTAAATCAGCACATGTCCAGGCCCATCTTAAGTTTGCCCATGACCATTTGAATGATCCAGAGGAGTCATGGGAGAAACTGCTGTGGTCAGATGAGACCAAAATAGAACTTTTTGGTCTTAATTCCACTCACCATGTTTGGAGGACGAAGAATGATGAGTACTATCCCAAAAACACCATCCCTACTGTGAAGCATGTGGGCAGAAGCATCATGTTTTGGGGGTGTTTTTCTGCACATGGGACAGGATGACTGCACTGTATTAAGGAGAGGATGACCGGGGCCAGGTATTGCGAGATTTTGGGGAACAACCTCCTTCCCTCAATTAAGAGAATTTAACTGGAAATGTATGGCTATGTTTTTTTTATACACCCTAAAGAAGAGCTTTGATGGATAAAGGACTCCGTGGAGATAGTGGGAGAAAGGAGGATGTTGGCAAGCTGACATCCATAATAGAGAACACCTCCCACCCACTGCAGGAGATGGTCACAGCACTGGGAAGCTCTTTCAGTGACAGGCTTCTCCACCTGTGGTGTGGAAAAGAGAGATACCGCTGGTCTTTTCTGCCTTCTGCTGTCAGGCTTTACAACCAGCAGCTCCCAGAGAGAAGAGAGTCAGACATTCTGTTGTTTAAATGCACTATAAACCATACTTACCTAGCACAGTTCAGTTAAGAACAATTACATGTATACTTTTATGTGCAATATCCGTATCTGTATACTGTACTTAAGTACAGTTTCAGTATACTGTGCCTTGTGCAATACCCAGGATATATGCAATTGTTATTCCTTACTTGTAAATTTGTTGTTTTTGTAACAGATGTTTATTTATCTTTATTTTTAGAGCTCTTTTCTCTTCCCTCTCTCTACTATTGTATATATTGTATATGCTGCTGTAACAATGCAAATTTCCCCATGTGGGATAATAAAAGGCTATCTTATCTTAGCATTTACACTACTCTGCCGGCTAACTAAAAGACTATGGACTATGTTGCATGAAAGCAGAGTGACACCCTCCTGCATGGGGTGCACACCATCCCTGCCTAAAAGACTAGGTTTACCCTCAAATATTTGGCAATTGTGTATGTAGCTCCCTTGGTTTTCAGAACATCACTTGGACATCCAGCAGTTTAGTGCTATGAGTCTGCTGTAAGTCTCATTGCCTCGCCACATTGGAATTGGCCAATCTGACAGTCTAGGCCAATTTTATCATCTCTACAATGCTATGTTTAGTTACTTCAGACTACCGCAGACAGATGTTATTGGCACCTATATGGATAACTATCCTCAAATAACTCCTATTGGCTATTCTAAGGTTGTCACTAATGTTTGAGGCCCTGGCACCCCCTATAGCACTGCTGGCACCTCTAAGGATCTATCTATTTTCACATGTCTGACAATGGAGTCTCCTATAACTAGAGTACTTTGAACAGGCTTCACAGTGGATGTTTCAGTGTTGCCATAGGTGGGGCAAACCGTTTTGACACATAAGTAGGTGGGGAGCGGTGTTCAGGGGGGCTAGCTGTATATTAAGACAAGTTATATGGCACTGTTATTGTGTTACTGTTTTTTTTAAATGTTGTAAACAAAAAGACAAAATGTTGATTTTTTTTTGTATGACAGTACTGATTAGTGAATATTTAAATTCTCACTCTCCATCAGGTTTGTCCACACGTACATATGTTCCTTCTAAAATGGCCATTTTTGATGGGAAGGAACTGACCTTTGAGGAGAGTGACTGGTTCATTGTGAACTTCCTGCGAATGCTCTGGCGTTATGGGTTAAACTCGCTCCGTATGCACATGTGGGTGGAGGGAATTCTGGACAAATTCATGAGGTGAGTCTGTAGTTTTTCTGTTTTTCAATTACAGGATGAAGAAAAGTCAAGTTACTTTATATGGTAATGCTAACTTCTGTGACTTTAACATAATTTATTTAACAGTTCAGTTCACTCACTTTCAGCAGGCGGAAGATTCTCCACCGGGTGAGCTGTTAAATCAAATCAAATCAAATTTATTTATAAAGCGCTTTTTACAACTGATGTCACAAAGCAGCTTTATAGTGTTAGTAATAACAAACACCAAATCATTAATCCCTAATTCCCAGTGAGCAAGCCAACTTCAACAGTGGCAAAGAAAAACTCCCTCAGAGCTGGAGGAAGAAACCTTGGGAGAAACCAGACTCACATGGGGGCCCCATCCTCCTCTGGTCAACTAATTCTAAGTTTGTGATAAATTATAATCATATGATGTTGTTGTAATGTTCAGGTGAACTGATATGGTGACAGTAGTGGGACAGGAATGATTATGATAATGGTAATAATGGTAACAGCCAGCAAAGTCCATATGAACTCCAATGTAGGCAGTAGTGTACGGCATCTGGAGCAGGTCACAGTAGTTGGTTGTTGGTGGGCAGCTGATCCAGGAAAGCATTATGAAGAGAATAGTGATCAATCTTCCATCAGCCTTGGACCAGACCGGAGGGCAATCACTCACTCGGGGGGGAAAAAGACAAAGATGGGATTAGTTCTGTTTAGATTTAAAGAGCAGAGGGATTATGAGACATAT
This sequence comes from Crenuchus spilurus, assembly GCA_036984385.1. Classification (NCBI taxonomy): domain Eukaryota; kingdom Metazoa; phylum Chordata; class Actinopteri; order Characiformes; family Crenuchidae; genus Crenuchus; species Crenuchus spilurus. Next base: position 10,423 of record BRDA01001641.1, on the reverse strand, counting down.
CAGAGTGTGACTATGGACTCCGGCAGAACTATCTAGAACAGCCTACCTAAAAGGAGAGAGCCAGAAGGTAAACAGGCATGGGAGCTCCCCAAGTCACTGGCATACCTCTGCTAACCATCACAAGTGTTTGCGTGAGCAGCAGTATGACAGCCCCAGCATCTCAGTTCACTATAAATCCCTACGTCAGTGAACCCCTGGACCTACAGACCTACTGGACCTCTATAATGTAAAGTATTAATTACCAAAAGCCAAACTAAACAGATATGTTTTAGCATCTTCTTAAAGGTTGTCTGGGAGGTTATTCCAAAGATGAGGGGCCATATAAGAGAAGGCTCTTCCCCCTGCTGATGATTTCTGAATTCTGGGAACTATCAACAAGCCAGCACCCTGTGATCTAAGTAAACAAGATGGTTCATAATAGGAAATAAGGTCTTGTAAATACTCAGGGGCAAAACCATGTAGGGCTTTATACCTCAGTAATAGAATTTTATATTTGATTCTGTATTTAACTGGAAGCCAGTGTAGTGCTGATAAAACTGGGCTAATATGATCAAATTTTCTGGTTTTAGTAAGAACCCGTCTGTTGCATTTTGAACTAATTGAAGTTTAATTAAGTTTCTGCTTGAGCATCCTGATAATAGTGCATTACAGTAATCTAACCTAGAAGTAATGAATGCATGTTTCTGCATCCTGTAGGGATAAGGCATTTCTTAGCTTGGAAATATTATGGAGATGTAGAAAAGCTGTTCTGGTAGTTTTAGTTATGCGTTGGTCAAATGATAAATCTGAGTCAATTATGACAATTATGACTGAGTCAGGTGTAACAGTGAAGTTATCCAGATTTAAACTTAAGCCTAATAATTTATTTCTCATTTGGGCCTAGAAGAAGGACCTCTGTTTTGTCACATCCAGCATTTCATATCTTTTAAATAGTCCTTCATTTTATTTAATCTAATCCTGTCGTCAGGTTTAGCTGATATATAAAGTTGTGTATCATCTGCATAACAGTGGAAATTAATATTATGTTTACTTATAACGTGGCCTAATGGAAGCATATAAAGTATGAATAATAGAGGTTCTAAGATAGATCCTTGTGGAATTCCACATCTCACTTTAGTACTGTTGGACGATACATCATTACCATTTACAAACTGGTAACATTCTGGTAGATAAGATTTAAACCACATTAGGGCTGTTCCTGTGATTCCAACCATGTTCTCTAGTCTTTTTAGGAGAATATTGTGGTCTATTGTATCAAAAGCTGCATTTAGATCAAGTAACACTAATAAGGATACGCAGCCTTGATCAGAGGCAAGAAGAAGATCATTTGTTATCTTAATAAGAGCTGTCTCAGTGCTATGATGAGGTCTAAATCCAGACTGGAACTTTTCATAAATTTGGTTTTTATGCAAATATGAGCAAAGTTGTTGGTCCACAACTTTTTCCAAAATTTTAGACATGAATGGTAAATTAGAACTAGGTCTATTATTGGACAATATTTTAGGGTCTAAATTTGATTTCTTAATCAAAGGTTTAATAACTGCAAGTGTAAAAGGTTTGGGTACGTGTTCTAGGTTAAGGGACGAGTTTACTGTTGTTAAATAGGTTTAGGAGAATGTTTCTTTAAGTAGTTTTGAAGGAATAGCATCAAGTCTGCAAGTTGTACAGTTTGATAAAGCAATAATTTTCTCCAGATCTAGTTGTGTTATTGGATTAAAAACTGTTAGACTGTTGCTTTGCTGTGTGTCTTTGTGTAGTTACTAACCTTGGCCTGGTGTCTCATCTTATCAGGATTTATCAGTATCAGCAATTTGGTTACTCCTTCTCCAGTGTGGAGAAGCTGCTGCATGCGATGGGTGGAGACGGTTTTCTCTCATTGCTTAATCAGACGCTGGAGGAGGCCATGCTGAATGACGGCTTCTCTCAGGCCTTCATCAATGACATCGTCACTCCAATCTCACGAGTGAACTATGGACAGAGTGTTCGTCTCAGCGCATTTGTAGGTACATCTCACTGTCCACACCTCTGCATACATTCTTTAGTCCAAGTACTTTTAATAACATGCTTAACTGGGCTTTCATCTCTGACCCCAGTCAGCCAGCATAGGCCATAAAAACCTGATGGATGCACTGTGAGACTGGAATGAGATGGATGATTCATCAATGACTCTTAAGAAGAAATTTCTGATGCTTTTGGTTTTGAGTGCTGACATGTTTGCACAGAAACAATCAATTAATGAGCTTTGTCCAAACTTCAGAATTTCTCGGTTATGTAACATTATACAGTGGTGCTTCAAAGTTTGTAAACCCTTTAGAATATTCTATATTTTTGTTTTTGTTTTAGCTCTGAATTCAGAATTGTCATGTGACTTCTAATAGACATTTTGCAATCTTTAGCATTATCTAATGGCCTTTCAATGTTACTAATTTATTATTTAAAAGGGCTTTCCACATTCAGTATTTTGGTCCTTTTAAAATTAAAATATTTTTTTATAGTTTATATGTAGATATTTGACCAATAATTTACATCACTGGCACATTTATAGTTAGTTTCAGTTTTCTTTGTGGTGTTTACTAGCTCTTTGTATTAGTTTGAATGCACAATCCCTTGGTCCCACCTGTCGAACCATGATGTGCAAACGGGAGTGCTGTTTCTCTGGGGTTGGCTCCCAGGTGAGCCTGATCAGTCCTCGTGTGTGTGTGTGTGTGTGTGTGTGTGGGTGTGTGTGACTTTGGGTGGGTTTTTTCTTCTTGCGGGTGGGTCAAAATATTTGCTTGTTTGTGTGAGTATGTGTGTGTCTGTGTGTTCCCCTTTTCAGCTGGCATTGTTTTCATTCTTAAAATTAATATGGTAAATTAAATGACTGATTCATTGTCATATAACTCAAGGAATGGGGCCTCAGTGAGATTTGTAAGTTGGAACGTTAAGGGTCTTAACAGTGCAGATAAACAGTTAAGGGTATTTGCTCATTTAAAATTATTTAATGCAGATATAATTTTTTTTACAAGAGACCCATCTTAGGAATAATGATCATTTTAAGCTTAGATGTTCCTGGATGGACAGAGTATTTCACTCAGTATTTAACTCTAATACTAGAGGTGTGGCAATTATGTTCAAAAGAGGGACTCAATTTGTAGCAGATAAAGTCATCTCGGACCCAAATGGTAGATATCTTATTCTTCAAGGTTCTTTATTTAACACTCCTGTCTTATTGGTTTATGCTCCTAATTTTGACAATCCAAATTTTATAAACAAATTATTTAGTCAAAATGTCACAACTAACTCAACAGCATGTTAGAAGCTTACTGTTTTCCTTCCTTCATTGAATTCTCACTACCTAATAATGGGTGGAGATTTATATAGATTTGTATAATAGATCCAATATTAGATCACTCCAATCCCCGTTCATCTTCTCGATCTTTGATGTCTCAATCAGTTTATGATTTTATCAGAAGAAACGCTATTATCGACCCTTGGAGGTTTCGTAATCCTTCCATTAAAGAATATTCTTTTTATTCGCACCCACATCAGTCCTATTCTCGCATTGATTATTTCTTTTTGGATAACACACTAACTTCTCATGTCAGTTCTATTAACTATCACCCTATAGTAATATCAGATCACGCTCCTCTCACTATGAATATAGCTCTTCCTGGCCGTCTTATTTCTTTACCACCCTGGAGATTTAATTCTATATTATTATCTAATAAAACGTTTGTCACTTATATATCTACTTCAATAGACGACTTCATTGCTACAAATAATAATGATACTGTCTCATTCTCTTTGCTTTGGGAATCTCTTAAAGCATATTTGCGTAGCCAGATAATTTCATATTCTGCGTATTCCAAAAGAGTGCAGAAATCTAGGTTACAACATTTGCTGTCAAAGATTGCAGATTTGGATAAACTTAATGCAGCTAGCCCATCATCCACCCTACTGAAACAGCGTCTTGAGTTACAGACCAAATTTAATCTTCTTACAACTACCGAGGCTGAACAGTTGCTACTGCGTACACATAGTAGTTATTATAAACATGGTGACAAGTCTTCTAGACTTCTGGCTCACTTAAGAGACAGGCTGCTTGTCGCTTGATTCCTCAAATAGAGGATTCATCATTTACACAGATCCACTGTCAATCAATGCCATTTTTAAGTCATTTTACTCAAATTTATATGAGACTGAATACAATGCAGATAATATGGTGGATTTTCTAGATGGTCTGGTGTTTCCCATGGCTGAACCAGAGACAGTAGGTGACTTGAACTCACCTTTACGTCTAGAGGAAATTAACATGGCAATTAAAACTATTCAAAGCAATAAGGCACCAGGTCCTGATGGATTCCCAGTCAAATTTTTTAAAGCATTTATGGATAAATAAGCACCTCTTCTTTTGGAAGTCTATAATGAATCTTCATTATCTGGTTCGTTACCCCCAACCATGACCCAGGCCTCCATATCTCTTCTGTTGAAGAAAGATAAGGATCCGACTAGGTGTGCCTCATATAGACCCTTGTCTCTTTTAAATGCTGATGTTAAGATTTTGGCTAAGGTTTTGGCACTGCGCCTGGAGAATGTGCTTCCACATATAATTTCCCCAGATCAAAATGGATTCATTAAAGGGCGTCAGCTCTCCTTCAATGTTCGCACACTTTTAGATGTAATTTTTATGAAGCAATCTTCTTCTGCACCAGAGGTTGTGATCTCTCTGCATGCAGAAAAGGCATTTGACCGTGTTGAATGGAACTATCTGTTTGCAGTTTTACATAGATTTGGTCTTGGGGATACATTTATATCATGGATTAGATTACTGTACTCCTCTCCAAATGCCAGTGTTTACACCAATGCTGTACAGTCTGATTATTTTTCTCTGTATCGTGGTACTAGACTTGGGTGCCCTTTGTCTCCCTTGCTATTTGTTCTCGTTATCGAACCTCTATCTATTGCACTGAAGTCTCTTACTTCCTTTCAGGGCATCTCCCAATCAGGTATTGAGCTTAAATTATTGTTGTATGCTGATGGCCTGTTGTTATGTGTTACTGATCCAGTATGTAGTCTTCCTTCTATTATGCCCCTTTTACAGAGATTTGGGACCTTTTCAGGATACAGAGTGAATATACAGAAGAGTGAGTGTTATCCAGTTAATTCTGTTGCACTTTCACTGAAACAGTCAGATATTCCTTTTAAATTTGCTGTTGCAGGATTTAGATATTTAGGTATTCATATCTCTCGCACATTGAAATCCCTCTTTGACAGTTATTTTGCTCCACTAATGAGAAAGCTTAAATTGGACTTACAAAGATGGAGATCACTGTCTTTATCTTTAATAGCCAGAATTAATATAATCAAGATGAATGTTTTACCCAGGTTCCTTTTTCTGTTCCAAAACATTTCACTGATGCTACCCAAGAAGTTTTTTAAATCACTTGATCAAAGTGTTACTGATTTTGTGTGGGATGGGAAATCCCCAAGAATGAGTCGCTCTCTTTTACAGAGATTTAGGTCAGATGGTGGGCTGGCTCTCCCAAATTTCTTATTCAATTACTGGTCTGCTCATGTACAAAAGACACTTTATTGGCTTCATACCCCAGAATTACAATGGTGCAGACTGGAAATTCATTCTTGTTCCCCATTTTCTGCTTTTGCATTGCTCACATCTTCTATACCTCACAATCTTTCGAGGTGTTCTGTCAATCCATTGGTACTTTCTAGTTTGCATATATGGTTTCAGTTTAGACGCCATTTCAAATTTACATCCTCATCCACTAAAATCCCTATATTGAATAATGATTTGTTTCCTCCAGCATTGAGTGATGATGCTTTTAAATTGTGGCATGACAGAGGTTTAAGATCTGTACATGATATGTTTAGAGATGGCACATTTCAAAGCTTCTTACAGCTATCAAATGAGTTCCACTTGTCATCATTACACGTTTCGTTATTTTCAAGTGAGACATTTTGTTTCTGCCTATTTTTCGAATTACCCAAGCCTGCCTATTGCCCAGCCTTGGGATGATCTTTTGACCATGGACCCTTCCCAAAAGTCACTTATTTCCAAGATTTACATGTATTTCATGAAATGGGATGTTAAATCCTTTTCTAAAGTTAAGGGCACTTGGGAGGAGGAATTGGGTTTAGTATTTTCTGAGGGTTGGTGGGAAAAGGCAGTTAATAAAATACAATCAAGTGCACCTTGTGCTAGACTTCAGCTCATACAATTTAAGGTTTTGCATAGGATACAAAGATCCAAATTTCATCTCTCTAAATTTTACCCAAATTCAATTGATGATTGATGTGACAGATGCTCTGGCTCACAGTGCAATTTGAGTCATATGTTTTTTCTTTGTCCCTCACTACACAAATTTTGGTCAATTTAATTTCAATATAGTTTCCAAGGTTTTGGGTGTTATCATCTCCCCGTGCCCTTCTGTTGCAATATTTGGTTGTATGGCTGAACCTTTCTCACTTAATCGCGTTTAGGAGGATGTTCTGGCCTTTACCTCCTTATTGGCTAGACGTCGAATTTTATTTTTGTGGAAGTCCTCTAAACCTCCTTCAATCTCACTTTGGCTCCAAGATGTTTTGTATTTTTTAAAATTGGAAAAAAATTAGACATACGTTAAAAGGTAACACTTTTCAAAATGGGATTTATTTCTTTCATTCCTTAATTCACTTGATGCAATGCCGGTTGACTGACCCCCCTACCCTCTTTGTCTTGTTTGTCTATGTGTGAGGTTTGTTTGTTTGTTTGTTTGTTTGTATGTTTATTTTGGTTTGTGTGTGTGTGAGAATTGTTTTTGTTCCTAGGTTTTTATAAAAAAAAACCAGGATGCTTAAAATGTGGTTTTGTATTTTTCATTTTTCTTATTTTTATATTACAAATTTCAATACTGCTGTTTAATTAATGTAATGTTTGGTTTATTCCTCAATAAATAAATATATATAGAATATTCTATATTTCTGCGTAAGTATCACCTAAAACAACATCAGATTTTCACACAAGTGCTAAAAGTAGATAACGCGAACCCAGTTAAACAAATGAGACAAAAAAAAATTGGTCATTTATTTATTGAGAAAAGTGATCCAGTATGACATATGAGGCATATTTGTGTAGAGGGAGGAGTAATATTAATAGAAACATGTATTTATTTTTAAGTGATCAGTATGGTTTAAACCCTGTTCATCGTTTATTTTGGGTATACACTGAATGGCGGCTTTCAGACGAAGTTGGTACGCAAGTATTTTTCCATCTTTCTCCCCATGTTCATATGAACTATGTCTAGATTTTAAAATTAGATTCTCCGCTTGACATGTGGAGAGAAGATCAAATTCCATTTGTAGCATCAGACGCTGTTTAAGAATATCATCTGAGGGGGAGTGACTATTCATTGTATCCAATTTCAGAATAAAGTCCATCAGCTGTTTAAGGCACTAATAATCCATTTTCCAATGCATGGCAGAATATGAAATAATCTGACCTCTAAAGTATGCTTTCATTGACTTCCATACTGTTGATGATAACATTCCCAGGATCTGATTATAGGCAAGAAAAAAATGCAGTTTTGGATTCATTAAAATTAACAAAATGTTCTTCATAAAGTAGGAGCAAGTTGAATCTCCATGAGCAATGACTGGACGTGGAGACAGGGATGCGTATTCTCATTGTTAGGGGGCCATGATCTGATTAGATCTGATGATCTGACCAGATTACTATAGACTGATATTCACATTCAGTTACCATAGGCAAAAGCATCTTATTAATAAGATTAATAAGATTCTATTTGTGAGAATGTCTTCTGGACTGGGGAAAAGAAAGTAGCTTCTAGAGGTAGGATTTTGAAAACGCCAATAGTCCGATGCCATACATTTTAAGAAAAAGCTTGATTGATTGAGCCGATTTTGATTTGTATGTTGCTGTGAAAGAGTTATGGTCTAAATTTGAAGAAAGTATGCAATTTATATCCCCCCCCCCCCAGAACAAGGTGGTGTGTGTCCATTTTTGGTAGCCGTGAAAGGAAATCAATGAAAAATGTATAGTTATTGATATTTATCGATATATACGACTTGGTGTCAAGCTTGCTGGCTCCTGACAATACCCCATCATTAATGAAACAAAGAGTTGGAGAAAAAAAGGTGCATCGTGACATGTTTTTAAACAGAAACTAGAGTCAGCATCGCATATACTGGCTGCTCCAGAAATAACAAAAACTGCAGTACCTGCCTTCAGTGTCCACAGTTAAAATGAATGAGATAAGAAAAATGTCATGAATCAGGTTGTAGTGATATCCTTTGCGTACGTTGTGGCTTTTTGTGGGTCTAGAAAATCTTTAACGTCTCAGTTGAATGAAATGCGGAGCCAAGCCGGGAACAGTATTCCGTAATGGATGTCTCGTCGACCTCAGAGAAGATTTCGGACATCGTTGCATGCTGCCCTGGCCTTGGCCACCTTTGTGGTATAGTCTGGGAAGGTAGCGATTGATTCTCCTTGGTATCGGAGTAGTCCATTCTCCCAGGCTTGCCACAGGACTTCCACACAGTCCCCATAGTAGCAACGCTTGGCGATAATGATCTGGGGTTTTCCGTTGGGCTTTCTAGGATTTAAACCTCTGAACAATAAAAAAAAATGTCTTTCTTCAGATGTAACGCTTCTTTCAGTAATTTGGAAATGGCCGCAGTAGAATTTGAGCCAGGTGCCTCTGCTATGCCCATGATTTTGATATTGCATCTTTGCATTCTTCCCTTCCATATCCTCGCACCGCTCCTTCAATTCGGTTTTCTCAGTTTTTAGTCCAGCCACTGTAGCCTGTAACGTAGATATCTCTCCCGACCATGTTGATAGGCTGTCCTCTACACTGCTGATCATGCTCCTCATGACCCTCATAACTTCCATCTCAGTGCGATTAGCTGCTGTGCTATTATCATGCACATTTTTATTATTATATTATTATTCAGCCTTCATTTCTTTTAATTTGTTTTTTAGAGAGCCAGATTCTTCCGAAAAAATGTTCTTTAGCTCTGTTTTAATCACAGCAGAGATGTCTGTTCTCAGTGAGGATATCAGCTTTTAGTGCCTTGATGTTCATTGTAGACTGTAGCCATGGGCTAATCAGAGAGTTGTGGTGCTCAGATGCGGTGACTTTAGGCCTATTGCTTGCGGTTCCACTGTACATATATTTATGGAGACTAGCAGCCATAGATACAACGTGCCTCAAACTGACTTCTTTGATGTATTAAAACACAGATATTGTAGTACTTTTGGGGGAAAAATGTGCAGTAAAACAAAATAAAAGGCTTTTAGGCACGAGCCATTCACAGCACGTCCTACTCCATCACCCACTCACCAGCACCCCTCCCGGCTATTAATTTTGACCTTAACTGTGCATTTTAATATAATTAAAGCATGGATCATTTTGACAGTAATATTTAAGAACAGATATAAAAAAACATTTTTCAGTATTGGTGATAGAGGCTCAGTGTTAGCCATTGATTTAAAAAAAAAAAAGTCAGTCATAAATGAGTGAAGGTCTGAAAAGTGTGCCTAAAAGTTCAGCTGGACAGACCGCCAGAACACTACAGAAAGTGAAAGTGATGCACTGACCAGTGTGCTTACACACAGAGGAATCTGATTTCCACATTTAACCTATCAGTGTGGACACACACCCAAGTGAACAAACACACTAGGGGGCAGTGAGCACACTTGCCAGAGAGCCGAGCAGCACCCATCTACAGTGCCCAGGGAGCAGGTTAGGTGTCGTGCACTAGGACACTTCTGTCATTTCCAGTTGTTCAGGGGATGGAAACAGTGACCCCCTTCCATCACCAAGCCTTTGTTTGGACTCTAGTCTGTCTGTACTAGCAGAGATAATTGACTTATTGGAATCAAAGCACTGTTGTACGTCGCTCTGGATAAGAGTGTCTGCCAAATGCTGTAAATATAAATGTAAGCCCACTTCTCTAACCTTTAGGTCCCTACAGAACATCTTCGCTGATAATTTATTATGTAAAAAGTATGTTTCATGTACAAATGTATGATTTAAAAAGCTGTGTTGTGTTGGATGCAGGTGCTGTGTCTCTGGCCGGTGCTGACTCTGGTCTGTGGGCAGTGGATGGTGGGAATAAACGGGTTTGCTCAGGTCTTCTGTATCATAGCAAAGCTGAGCTCATCCAAGCTAGAG